>LBNU01002187.1:179032-253508 GCA_014162995.1 Artemisia annua | reverse complement strand
TGTTGAAGTATAGTATCTAAGCACGTTTCATGATCTGCTTTAGTTTTGAAATGATTGAGTTGTGATTTATAATGCTCAAGTTCCTTTGTGAGTGCCACATTTTTGTCTCTCAACTTTGCATTCAGTGCTTGACATTGGATATATTGATTTTGACTGGTCATAAGTAACATTCTCCTTTCAGCGTCTGAATCAGTCAAAGGTGCATGTGGTTCAATTTGATCATTGTTATCATGTGCATAGTGCGTAACTGTTTCATCAAATGTAACATCTGGGTTTGTTTGATCAGCATCAAATATAACCACTGTGGACATTTGATCAATTACGTAAGTAGATAACATAGAATCCAATTGAACAACTTGTTCCTCGTCTGAGACAGAAGCAGAAGGAGAAACAATGTCATGTATCAGGCATGGATTAGAATCATCTACCTGATACTGGTCATCAGTGTCATAGATAGGACTGGAATCACTTACTTGGATTACCTGTGTGTCAGCCATCAGTAGCATAGCATCAATTCCATCTAAGTCATCTTTGACAGAAGCGTAAGAGTTGTTGTTAGACACTGTGTGATCAATCTCAGGAGTAGAGTTGCGTGCTTCATTATGAAGTGCCGAAAGATATGCTTGCAGATAATATGCACTTCCATGAGGTTTGCTAGATGTCTTATCCATGTACGTAGTATCATCTTCAAGCTTTACTAGATTTGGCAGTGATGATCCTAGATAGCTATGAAGTGTGATAGGTGGAGCAGGGAGAATTCTTAGCAGGAACTTTCTTTAGAGACATGACTGTAGTAGCTGATTCATTCGGAGTTCATGGTATGACATATGCATGAGTTCAAGACGTTTCCACATTTCATGAGCACTGGCGTCAAAGTCCATTTTAGAGTAGATGGAGTTTGGAAGGCCTGTTATGATGTACCAAACAGCTTGTTGATCAGCATCGTATTGATCTAGGTCAGAACGAGTCAAAGTGTCTCTAGTATGTAGTTCAATGAACCCAGTTGAGTCAGCAATGAATTTCATTTGATATGGTCCTTGAAGAATGGATTTCAGTATGAGATTAGCTTCTGGACGACCGTTAACCCATTTTAAGAATCGTCATTTCCAAGAAGTGAAGTTACCAGGTAGCAACATAGGTGGATATGTTTCATTACCAAAGTGTAAGACATGACGAGGGTCGGTACTGTGACGTGGAGTATAAGGAGAGTTTGAGTACGGTAGTTGAGACATGATGAAAGACTTGTGTGAAAATAGATCTTGTAGAAGGTATAAGTGTTATGCCAAGCCTTGAAAACTTTCCCAAGTGTGTTCTCGAAACTTAGTTGAAGAATATCTCGAAAAGCAGTCAAAGTCCAAAGATCTCGTAAAAATTACCAAAGTTCTCGAAAAATTAAAAGTTTCTCGAAAAATGTCCAATTATCGAGAAATTTCGAAAAATTTTTCGAAAACTTCAAGTTTATGGAAATAAGCAAAGTTCTTGAAAGATTATGAAAAGATTTCGAAAATGTTCCAAAGATCTCGAAAACTGAAAGATTTCGAAACTTTTGAAAAGATCACGAAAATTTTCAATATTTTCGAAAAAAAATTTCCACAATTATCGAGATTATACAAGCTCGATAATATCCAACAAATCGAAGTGTTTTCTTTCTTATACAAGAGAGAAAAGCACAGAGTAAGCAACGGAAACACCTTAGGAGCAAAAACCAAAGATCTCGAAAGAAATGGGTTTAAGTTTCTCGATAAGCGGCAGATTTTTCTTTTTGTTAAAAGCAATCCAAAAACACGTTTTTAATCCAAGATTCTTGTACAACTAACCTTAAAATGATGAAATCTTAAAGAAAGTTGCAAACTTGAACCACTTTTCAAAAATTTGAAAATTTTCGAAAAATAGTACAAAAGTACGAAACTTGAAATTTTTTGAAAAAATTTGAAACTTTGTTGGTTGTTTGAGTTTGTAACACAATTTTGATAACAAAGATGTGATAGAAACACGAAACAAACAAGAAAGTTGCAAGCTTTTTGAAAAAATAACGATTAAAAAACAAGAGTTTTGGTTCGTTAGCTACAAAAACAAAGTTTACACCTTCTTCTAGCGATTGATACCACTTGTTAGGTCACCATATTGTAAACACAAGTATTGATTTGATAGAAATAAGATGAGAAATAGAGTTTGGTTGATTAGATCAAATATGAAGAATAAAAGTGCAAGAGTTTCTTATGAAAATGAAATAACCAACAAGAAATAGAATTACATGAGTGTCCTATTTATAGGTAAGGAGCTAGGGCAACACTTCCCTATTCCTTCCTTTCTAAAACGTATGGGCTTGAGGCCCATTGGACGTGTATTGGACTTACACGTTTACATGACAAACATAATTAATCTAGCAACCTATTACATTTACTGAAATAACCGAGACTTGATTAAACGTTGATAAACTTAGGTCCTAACAGATAGGATGGTATGATCCTGAAATGTGTGCTCGTTCAAGAATGATCATACCAGGCCTTTTGAGGGGGAGAAATGAGCTCGAGGAAAGATTAGAAGTTGCTCAAGGTGATGTGTGGAAGTGGAAGATTTACCTGGTGCTCAGTTGGATATTTTTCTTGATTGTTTATGCACTTGGTTAACTTTTTAGATTTAACGTATGATGGTCGTGTTTTGTGTTTTGTGGAAATGTAATTACTTGTTAGGATACCGTGGTAGTGTTAGAACCTTATCCAAAACTATTATGTACTAGTATGCTTTAAGTTTAGATTCTATTGAATGATAGTAACATTGTCTCCAACATGGATATGAAATTTTGTTCTTTTGCTGAGTTTACGTTATGGGTATGCAAATGCTTAAGAATTTGATTAGAATTGACTTTTAATAATCAATATTCTTATGAAGTTTTAGTTTTGGTTAGTTTTGCCTGTATCAATTTGCAGTAGCATACTATGCAGTCATACACTTTGATATAACATACGTTGCACACAAGATACATATTATAAACACAATTAAAATTCAGAAACATAACATGGTTCTGTAAATAATGCAAATGGAAATAATTCCAATTCCATAAAATTGCATACTTTTCAAAGCATGATAATCAGAGTACTTAACTTGTTCATAGTTAACATAAATAAATATTGTCTAGTTCATTAGCATTACATAAGTGACCTATGGTGAGGGCATCATTCTATCCATTAAAGCCTGCTGCCTAGTCATTCTTCGGGTAGTAGGTTGGGATGACACAGAAACTGCTTGCACATTACTTGAATGGACCTAAGATTGAGACTTTGATTGATCTTGTTTCTAGGATTGACACTGGGATTCATCAATAGGTTGATCTTGACTCTGAGATTGAACACCTGCAATTTCACCTTCTTTGTCTGTTGCAACATCCTAATTACCTTGATCTTAAATTCCAGATTGCACATAAGTTCCTTTAACTGCAACATCTTGACTTTCATCAACACCTGTACCTTCAGCTTGTTTATCTGCTGCAACATTGTTCCCTGTAGGATGTGTCTTCTTTGATGCAACCTTTAGAGGCACTTGTTTACCTTTTCCTTTAGAACTTGAACTATTTTGTTTTTTAGAGCCAGTTTGACTACTTTGGGTTCCACCATAGCCAATACATGTTTTTCGGTTGTGTCCAGCAATGCCACAAACACCACACCTTACACTCTTCCAAGCCTTAGACAGTTTACCATTCTTGACAATCTCTTGACTTTCAGGCGCTAACCTTACTCTTTTTTTACTAGTTGAGTTAGCTGCATTTGCTAGAGTCTTTGGTGGAACAATAGTTGTTGGCACAGATGATTTTTCCCAATGCTCATTGCTAGTTATGGGCTGGACATTGTGTTTGTAGGTTGCTTCCAAAGTGTTGAGATAGTAACAAGGATGCGCCCATGTTTCAACAGCTCCTACTTGTTGTCCATTTAAAGCCATATTCCAATTGGTAGCAACAACATGTTTACATGGTAAAACTGTAATCTCCCATCTTCTACAAGTACAAGACTTCTCTACAACATTAACTACACATTGGTCTCCCCATGGTCCAGTTACCTGAAACTTATCTCCCCCATTCCATAAAACATTATACCTAACCGCCCCTGTCTTAATACCTTCTAACATGTGTTGTGTAGTGGGTGTTAGTGGCCCATTACTCTTCTCAATGACTATTGTAACATGCATTATCCTCTTCATACAGTATTCCCTGATGTATTCTAAGGCTGTAATAATTGGTTTGTTTATATCCTCAATTATTTTCTCATGAAACACTTGACACATGTTATTAAGTAACACATCAGAATGAGGTCGCCCTAAAACAAGACAAATAAAGTTGTATTACTTATACAATCCATACTACTTTACCAAAGGATTGATTACAATAAAAGAAAGTTTCAACAACACCATCATCAACAGACTCTGACCTAACCCTTGGCACCCCAGAGTTACCTATTTCTGAGTCAGAAGCATAAGCAGTGTAAAATGCATCATCATCCATCACAAGTAATTGAGTTTCCAAATTCATGTCATCACTTTTATTAGTAGATGTTCCTGCGTTGCCTAACTCATGAATCTGACTCTGTTGGACCAAAGCAACATGTACATCATTCTCCTCAGTAGCATTATTTTCATTTGCCTGAATTGTGTCATCACCTACATTGCCTAAGGGACTAGTATCACTCTGTTGGAGCAGAGTGATATCAACATCAGCCTCCTCTTCCATGTTATTGCCACCAACAGGTTCTCCTCCTACATTCTCTAACTGGTTATCCTGATTGACTTGGAATAGAGTGACTTCCACATCAGGTTCCTCAAAGGTGTTATTGCCATCAACAAGTGGTCTCCCTACTTTCTCCAATGGCTTATCCTTAGTCACTCTGAACAGACTAACATCAAAACTATCAAGGTCCTAAAAACTATTGTCCTTATCAATAATGAGTAATGCACTATCACTGTTATCAACAGGTTCGCTGGCAAAGGAAGACATGTCAAGGCTTGAAAAACCGGCCTCAATGTGTGGCAAGTCACTAGATTCCCCAACATATGAGACATCCATAGGTAGTTGAGTAAGTTGCATAAATGGGTTAAGGACTGGCTCATTATCTATGTAATCTAGAACCAAACGTCTGCAGCAAGATTAAATAGCAGCACTAGCTATTTTTCTACTTGGTTCATCCATCTCCAAAAATACAGTCTTAATAGACTGTGGGGACATCTCAGACAACTCTAACCTAGTCTTACCCATTTCAACATACACATCTATCAGCTTATGTTCTTTCACAATCTCTTTCAACAGGTCAAGATTGACAGCTTCACGAAAACTATATAAGCCATCGTCCAATGTACTACCAGGTTTAACAAAATAGTAGTAATTGGTTTCGACTTTTGCATAACCGATTTGGGTCATCAGAGCATCCAGTTCGTCAATCGATATCTCATCAATTTCAACAAAATCAGCCTGACATTCCTTACCTCCTTCGTAAATCCTCCCTGGCCAGTTTTTGAATAGGCCATTGTGATGAAATCTCATGCTAAAATCACCAGGTCGACCATCTGTTGAAACACAAAACAAAATACTGTTACGATTGTCTAACAAAAAAAGGGAAATACCATAAAACAATCTAAGATACATATGCTTGTAAACGATTATCACCAAAAACACTTACCATATTGCCTCATTGCCCAGTTTCTCTCGACTTCATGGTCATCAAAGTAAGGTGCTTCCCTGATTTGCCATAACGTAAATCCAAGGTTTGAGATTCTTGATTTTTTACTTAAATTATTAGATTTGGTGAGTGACATTGCATTAGGGNTTATCACCAAAAACACTTACCATATTGCCTCATTGCCCAGTTTCTCTCAACTTCATGGTCATCAAAGTAAGGGGCTTCCCTGATTTGCCATAACGTAAATCCAAGGTTTGAGATTCTTGATTTTTTACTTAAATTATTAGATTTGGTGAGTGACATTGCATAAGGGTTTTTTTGGTAGGCTTCCAAAACAAGTTTGGGGATGAGCAATGAGTACATGGTCTACTTATATTAGACATAATGGCGGGAAAAAGGATTAGACGTCTGCTGGGTAGTAAAGCGAGAGAGAGAAAAATGCGACTAGGTAAAAAGACATGTATACCTGATTGGCCTCAAACAGTAAACTAAAACTGACCAAGGATTTGGTCAACTAAAGTCAAACCAATTGAGCCAATACTAAACCAAAGAGTACAGAATATCCCCGGGTCATTTAATCCCAACGATGTGTGAAATCTGTAATAAAACGAATTTGTGATTATGTGAATATTGAACAGAAAAGGGTTTGAGTGATTTACACTAAGGAATATAAAAGAAAATAGCTTAAATAAGCTATAAGAACAAGTACGAGAAGTGAAATTACTTAAAAACGTTAACGAACTTAAAAACATACGTTTAGGTTTAAATAAACGTAAACGTACCAAATAAAACGTGAATTCTGTCCAATATAAATCCCACGGATGTGAAAATTATATTTTTGGAA
Source organism: Artemisia annua (assembly GCA_014162995.1). Lineage (NCBI taxonomy): Eukaryota > Viridiplantae > Streptophyta > Magnoliopsida > Asterales > Asteraceae > Artemisia > Artemisia annua. Next base: position 247,001 of record LBNU01002187.1, on the reverse strand, counting down.
TCCAAATGATAAAAGAAAATTATTGGAAAATTAAAATTAATTATTAGACTATTTAATTAATTATTATTAATTAAAAACTATTTTTAACTNTAAAATAATGAATTATAAAATAAAATAGCTTAAATAAGCTATAAGAACAAGTACGTGTAAGAAAAATACTTAGAAACGTTTATAATCTAAAAACGTGCACGTTTAATTTAAATTTACGCAAACGTACGAAATAAAACGTGAATTCTGCCCAATATAAATCCCACGGATGTGAAAATTATATTTTTGGAATCCAAATGATAAAAGAAAATTATTGGAAAATTAAAATTAATTATTAGACTATTTAATTAATTATTATTAATTAAAAACTATTTTTAACTATTTAATAATACACTAAAATACAATTAAATATGAAATTAAGCTAAATAAATAAAATTTTAACTTTGAAAAATCTAAAATAACCTAAAACTTATTTTAAAACTGAAAATATATTTATTTGACTTTTTATCTATTTATTATTAATTAAATACTATTTAATTATTATTTAAACTATTTTGATTTATTATAAATACTAAATAAACACTAATAAATATGAAACTTTTTCTATAAATATTATATAGGTACAGGAACTTAGGAAAATTATAAAATGGAAGTGCTTAATGAAAAAGCTTAAAAATAAGCTGAATAGCTAAAGCTTCTTAAATAGAAGCTATCACTTCTTTTTAAATGATGATTTTCTATTTTTTTTTTTTTACAAAACTATTTATTACTGATAATTAGACAACTTTAATGAAGAAAAAAAATTTGGAACTTGGAAATAAGCTCAGTGAAGGCTTATGAGCTTATCAGTTGAGCTTTTGAGCTTAATTTGATGTTTTAAGCTCAACAAGCTATCAAATAAGCTTAAAAGATGGACATAGAAGTGAAACAAGATGAAAATAAGTAAAAGGTACTCGAAACAAGTTAAATGGCACAAAGGATCCCACAGATAAGCTTAGAATAAGCAAATAAGCAATCCAAATTCACTCTGTCAACAAGCAGGCCTGTAGGCTTTATTAGGCCACTTCCAGCTTATCAAATAAGCTAGAAAACCACAATAAAGCACTGAACCAGCAAGATAAGCTTATGATCTTTCCAAAGAACTAAATTTCACGGTATAGGGCCCACAAATAAGCTCTGAGAAAGCTTATGAAATAGCCACAAATACACTGATGACTCAGTTTATAGAGTGAAGTGAGACAAAGTACAAGCTACTATTTAGCTTATCAAATAAGCTGGAAAATATAAAATAAGCCCTGAACTAGAGATTTAGCTATGTGAGCTTCTTAAAGAAACCAAAATCTCACAGTGGGACCCACTCACAAGCTCTCAATGAGCTTGTGAAATGAGCTCCAAACACTGATCACTCAGTGTAACTGAGTGATCCATAGCTACTATGAGACAAAAATTAAGCAAACAAATAAGCTTGTAAATGAAATATAAGTACTTGCACAAGTAGATGGCCAGGAGGGTTTCTAAGTACAACAAAAATCAAAAGCTAATATGCACTATGGAGTAAGCTACAAGATCATGAAAATGAGCTTGTGAGCCTGGCACAGGGCATGATTTTGAAAAAGTAGCTAAAAGAGGATAGCAAATAAGCAGTTAAACTAAGGAGATCTAGAGAAAAATCCTAAAAGAGGATAGCAAATAAGCAGTTATTCCAAAAGCACAAGAGCTAAATCCTAAAAATGAGATCTAGAGAAAATCTACTAGTTAATTAAAAAAACTAACTATGAATTTTGACTTTTTATGAAAACATGAAAAGTTGACTTTATTGAACTTTGATTGGATCTAATGCACTGAAAAGGTAATATTTAGCTTATATGAGACTAATCTAAGCAATCCTAACAACTACTTAACAGATAATGGTGATTATGCAAGATGAATCCTAACAGCTAACTCAATACAAGAGATTAGATATGGATTTTGACTTTTACAAGACCTAGATTTTATGGTTTACCTGAACTAATATGACCTATTGTAACAAGTCACAACAAGAAACAACAACACAAACTCCTCTGTTCACCTAAAGATCAGCAATACCAAACAACCCTTAATGATCACTGTTTTTTTTATTTTCACCACATAAAGCTGAGATAGACCATGATATTGATTTATAAGGACATAGCATGACATAACAAGCTGAAATGAACTCATAAACACCAGAAATAACAACAAATACCCACAAATTCCTAAGATGCTAATTTGAACATGAAAATGAGATATAAGGCAATAATGAAAACTGATTAACAAACAAGTGATTATAAGCAATATCTTAACTCTATTGCACCTAATAAACACAAAAATACAGATACAAGCAAATAATAAGCTATTCTACAGTAGATAGCAAAAATGAGATTTTGCTTACAATATTGCTTTCCAGCTTAGAACAAAGGACCAAGGACCATACACCAAACCTATAGCTTCCCAAGAAGCTCTAAACCGAAGGGAAATCAAAAATTAACCTTGCTCCATCTTCTTCTTTCATAAACATAGAACTTTTTATTTTTCACTGTTTTTTTTTCTTGATTTTTATGAATTTTTGCTATTTGACTATATACTGAATTTTAAGGTTCCTAATAGCTTATAGAAGCTATCTGAGGAGATTATATGAGCTTATAAGTCCATTAACAACAATAATAACAACATTCAAATGAAAATGAGAATTTGAGTAAACTTTTGCATAAACTGAAATTGAGATTAACACTGTAATTGAAGGCTTGAAAAAGATTTATTATACACTGGTGATACTTAACAAAGAGCTTGAAAGCTTAAATTAACACTGGAATTTAAAACATTAATTAAAACGACAATAAAAACTTAAAAATAAACTACATAGTCTTCTCCACTGCTCCTTCCTTGATTTATAGAGATCTTTTTGACTTCTAGGAGTCCTCTGAGAGTTTCCCACCACATTTTGACCTTGGATTGCTACAATTGATCCTAACCATTCAAGTTACTATTTGGCGCCAAAAGTCTTTGAGGTAGCTTGGAGCAGTTTGAGAGCAATTAAAGAAGTTTGGTTGGATGTGGAGGTGGAGGGGACAAGTTTAGATAGTAGGGATGGAGCTTTGGTTGAGTTGGCAGCAAAACAGGGGTGTGAGTGGAGATGGGGTGTTTGATGGTGGGGAAGCATTAAATGCTCAATGGTATATGTTTGGGGGTGGTGAGGTGGAAGGGATGAGGTGGTGAGATGGTTGGAAGGGGTGAGGTGGTGGTGAAACCACCCTGGTTTTGGTTTGCAGGTGTGAAGGTGGGAGGTGTACAGGGATGGTGGTATGGAAGGGGAGTTGACCGGGGTTAAACCCCGTAATATATAAAAAGGGGGTGTTGGGCTTATCTTTATGGTTGGTCCTGGTATTTCTTTTAAAGGGTAATGGGTTTGTATATTGGGTTTTGGGTTTGGATTATTTTTGGGTTTATGAAGTGTAAAATGGATCCGGTTGGTTAGTTTTACACAAGGACCATTTATGCAATTTTCTGAAAGATGAAGGGCTGGACTTGTAATTTCCCAAAAGTTATCATAAGGACCTGTATTGCCAATTGTGAATAGTACAAGGGTTATATTTGATAAATTCCAATATTTAAATACCCGAGGACTAATTATGCCATATTTTAAACTTGAGGGGTAAAAATTGCCAATTTTAGAAAACTTTCATCCAGGGACTAATAATGAACATGTTTGATTTCCCAAGGACTAAAGTTGACTTTTCTTCCAAATTAAACCTTCAGGGACTAATTCTGCCAATTTATGAAACTTTAGGGACTGAAAATGTCAATTTTGTGAACTTTGCATGTTTTTCACCTTTTTTCAATCATTTTGTACCTGAATCACATAAAAACACATTCCAATGATATTTATAACATTATATGACTTTTCAAAGTGTTTTTGGCTGTTTTTGCAGTTTAAATGGGAATAAAATGATGAGTATTTAGACACTCATCAATACCTGATGACATCAAATAAGTACATATTATTGTCATCATTTATCCTATTTATTTGACTTGTTTTATTATATGATTTATGAGAATTGATACTTAATTGTTTACTTTAGTAATTCTCAGGTAAAAGCAAGCAATTGGTGAAACTTGGCGATTTTGGACGAATTATGGAGCAAAACTAGCAAGATGTCAAAAGTCTACTGAAATCCAGAAGATGCGCCGTATCACTCTCAACAGATACGCCGCAATATCATACTTAGATGAATTCGAAGACCATTGCCTGACTTTGAAGAATGCGCCGCATGTAATTCCATCATGCGCTGCATATGAAACTTTGATCAACGAAGAAGATCAAGCTTGTTCTACTCCAGATACGCCGCATTATACTTCTGACATACAGCGTATCAGTATCCAGACTTCACCAGATGCAATCCAAGACACTGAAGGACATGCGCCGCATAAAAGATCAAGATACACCGCATCTGAAGGCGGTGTAAGAATGTTCCAGAATATATTAATCTTGGACCCCACGCGAAGTTAAGTCAATGCCTCGCATCTACTTACTCGATGCGCCGCATCGTGCCCTCAGACAGAAACTATAAATACCCCAAGACATATACGAATTTTATATGCAACAAAACCTTAAGGAGACGAATCCAGTCGAAGAAGCATCACAAGAGACATCCCAAACAAAGATATTAGAGCTGTAAGAAGGTCCTGCATGTATTTAATTCTTTAAGTAGTTTTCTTTTATTGTAATAGTACGCTTTAATTCATCAGGATTGATGGGCTTGTGGCCACCATACTGCTCCCCTTAAAGTTGCTTTCCCATCAATTAAGTTTATATGATGATGTTTTTGGTGACTTGTATATGTGCATTGATAACCTCTGTGTCTAGCTGAGCTTGTGGGCTGGCATACCTGTTCCTCGCCTACTTATCTAGTGTCTAGAAAGTAGGATAGACATAAGTGATCATTAAATGTTTACTCGCCTATAATTAGGATCCAACGAAAGAGAATAGATTACGATACTCTTCACATAAAAGTTGCAATAAAACAAGTGACAAGCTGCTTAACTATCAGGACAGGCCTTCTTCTGCTTCTATTATCTATCTGTGTACGTGTTGTTATTCGCTGATTCGTGCTCATTAGTTTATTTACTGTTTAATAAAACCAAATTGTGCCAGTCTCTCAGGCTGAAACCCCTTTTCTTTAGATTAGACTTTAAAAATAACTTAGGATATTAAAATACTGATTAGGTTAACTAGATAATACGTTCCACTCTTAGTGATCGACACTCTACTTACCATTATATTCATACTGACCGGGTACACTGCTCGTTAAGTGTGTATGTTATTGATAAGTCGGCTAAATATAAATTTAAAACTTGAGTAGGCATTAATATTGCTAAACCGCAACGACACATCACGCGCATCAAGTTTTTGGCGCCGTTGCCGGGGAGTGAATTGTTATTATCTATTAATCTGATTAGAATTTTAATTAGTTTTTCTCTTTTTAGGTTTTTAGATTCTAACCACTAACTTTGTTGTATATTAGTTAGATTGCATTCATTGTATAATTTGCATATTTACTGTTTTTGTGTGTTTTTATTTTTCTGTAATTTTTGTTTTTATTTATTTTCTTTGTTTTTTCTGCATTACTCTGTCGTTGTATTGTGCTGATACAAACGATACGGCGCATCTGTTTATCAGATACGGCGTATTGCGTTTTAACTTTTTATAAATACAACGCGTTTAATAATTCGAGTACGGCGCATCTATCCCCAAGATACGGCGTATTCTGTTTTTAATATAGGTGTGAAGGTGGGAGGTGTACAGGGATGGTGGTATGGAAGGGGAGTTGACCGGGGTCAAACCCCGTAATATATAAAAAGGGGGTGTTGGGCTTATGTTTATGGTTGGGCCTCGTATTTCTTTTAAAGGGTAATGGGTTTGTATATTGGGTTTTGGGTTTGGATTATTTTTGGGCTTATGAAGTGTAAAATGGATCCGGTTGGTTAGTTTTACACAAGGACCATTTATGCAATTTTCTGAAAGATGAAGGGCTGGACTTGTAATTTCCCAAAAGTTATCATAAGGACCTGTATTGACAATTGTGAATAGTTCAAGGGTTATATTTGACAAATTCCAATATTTAAATACCCGATGACTAATTATGCCATTTTTGAAACTTGAGGGGTAAAAATTGCCAATTTTAGAAAACTTTCATCCAGGGACTAATAATGAACATGTTTGATTTCCCAAGGACTTTCTTCCAAATTAAACCTTCAGGGACTAATTCTGCCAATTTATGAAACTTCAGGGACTGAAAATGTCAATTTTGTGAACTTTGCATGTTTTTCACCTTTTTTCAATCATTTTGTACCTGAATCACATAAAAACACATTCCAATAATATTCATAACATTATATGACTTTTCAAAGTGTTTTTGGCTGTTTTTGCAGTTTAAATGGGAATAAAATGATGAGTATTTAGACACTCATCAATACCTGATGACATCAAATAAGTACATATTATTGTCATAATTTATCCTATTTATTTGACTTGTTTTATTATATTATTTATGAGAATTGATACTTTATTGTTTACTTTAGTAATTCTCAGGTAAAAACAAGCAATTGGTGAAACTTGGCGATTTTGGACGAATTATGGAGCAAAACTAGCAAGATGTCAAAAGTCTACTGAAATCCAGAAGATGCGCCGTATCACTCTCAACAGATACGCCGCAATATCATACTTAGATGAATTCGAAGACCATTGCCTGACTTTGAAGAATGTGCCGCATGTAATTCCATCATGCGCCGCATATGAAACTTTGGTCAACGAAGAAGATCAAGCTTGTTCTACTCTAGATACGCCGCATTATACTTCTGACATACGGCGTATCAGTATCCAGACTTCACCAGATTCAATCCAAGACACTGAAGGACATGCGCCGCATAAAAGATCAAGATACGCCACATCTGAAGGCGGTGTACGAATGTTCCAGAATATATTAATCTTGGACCACACGCGAAGTTAAGTCAATGCGCCGCATCTACTTACTCGATGCGCCGCATCGTGCCCTCAGACAGAAACTATAAATACCCCAAGACATATACGAATTTTATATGCAACAAAACCTTAAGGAGATGAATCCAGTCTAAGAAGCATCACAAGAGACACCCCAAACGAAGATATTAGAGCTGTAAGAAGGTCCTGCATGTATTTAATTCATTAAGTAGTTTTGTTTTATTGTAATAGTACGCTTTAATTCATCAGGATTGATGGGCTTGTGGCCACCATACTGCTCCTTTTAAAATTGATTTCCCATCAATTAAGTTTATATGATGATGTTTTTGGTGACTTGTATATGTGCATTGATAACCTCTGTGTCTAGCTGAGCCTGTGGGCTGCCATACCTGTTCCTCGCCTACTTATCTAGTGTCTGGAAAGTAGGATAGACATAAGTGATCATTAAATGTTTACTCGCCTATATTTAGGATACAATGAGAGAGAATAGATTACCATACTCTTCACATAAAACTAGCAATAAAACAAGTGACAAGCTGTTTAACTATCAGGACAGGCCTTCTTCTGCTTCTATTATCTATCTGTGTACGTGTTGTTATTCGCTGATTCTTGCTCATTAGTTTATTTACTGTTTAATAAAACCAAACTGTGCCAGTCTCTCAGGCTGAAACCCTTTTTCGTTAGATTAGACTTTAAAAATAACTTAGGATATTAAAATACTGATTAGGTTAACTAGATAATACGTTCCACTCTTAGTGATCGACACTCTACTTACCATTATATTTATTGACTGGGTACACTGCTCGTTAAGTGTGTATGTTATTGATAAGTCGGCTAAATATAAATTTAAAACTTGAGTAGGCATTAATATTGCTAAACCGCAATGACACATCACGCGCATCAAGTTTTTGGCGCCGTTGCCGAGGAGTGAATTGTTATTATCTATTAATCTGATTAGAATTTTAATTAGTTTTTCTCTTTTTAGGTTTTTAGATTCTAACCACTAACTTTGTTGTATATTAGTTAGATTGCATTCATTGTATAATTTGCATATTTACTGTTTTTGTGTGTTTTAATTTTTCTGTAATTTTTGTTTTTATTTATTTTCTTTGTTTTTCTGCATTACTGCTGTCGTTGTATAGTGCTGATACAAACGATACGGCGCATCTGTTTATCAGATACGGCGTATTGCGTTTTAACTTTTTATAAATACAACGCGTTTAATAATTCGAGTACGGCGCATCTATCCCCAAGATACGGCGTATTCTGTTTTTAATAAGAAAATTTTTCGAAACCCTAAACGCCATACGACCCATCTGTTTCCACAGATACGGCGTATTATATATTTAATTAAAAACAGTTTTCGAATTAATTAAACAAAAGCGACGCATCGATTTTTATCGATACGGCGCATTTACTGAATCAAAAATACTGTATTTTGAAACGTAACAAAAATACGGCGCATTAGCTTCTGCTTATGCGGTGTATTTAAATTTTTATAAATATAACCAATTTTTGATATTTAATAAGATACGGCCCATTCTAATTTAAAAGCGGCGTATCGATTTTCTGAATAAAAGTCTGATTTAATTTTAACGTAACTAGATACGGCGTATCCTTTTTCCAGGATACGACGCATTGTCTGCAGATATCAGCAACTTTTATTTTTCGTATTCCGTTTTCGTTGTTATTTATCTGATCTTCTACTTTATAAAACCTATCCTACTGATGCTTTTGTGATGATTTCAGGAAGTGCATGACCAGAAGTTCAACTAAGAACTTAACTACACCTTACGAAGAACCTGAACGAACTTTTCATTCACTTAAAAAGCTTTTCAACACAAAAAGCTTTGATCTTTCAAGTTCATTTGAGCTTGATTATTTTTCTGAACAGGAAGAGGAGGAAGAAGAAACAGAAGCAATGACGGAAGCCACTACCATGGAGGAATACATGAACAAAACCCGTTCAGACTACAATTTGGAGATTGTTAGACAAAAGCCGAATGGGAACAACTGGTTTGTTGTGAGAGGTCAATTTCTCAAATTGCTACGAGATAACGCCTTTTGTGGATTAGAGAATGAAGACGCTAATGAATACATGGAAAGAATCCTTGAAATTGCTAACCTCTACAAAACAAATAATATGACCTATAACCAATTTATGCTCCGATTCTTTCCAAATGCACTGGCAGGGGAGGCAATGTGTTGGCTGAACAATGAACCCATCAAAACTAATACCAATTGGGTTGAGCTTAAAACAAGGTTTTTGGAAAAATTTAGCCCTGAATTCGCCTGTTGGTTAAGATCTAAGTTTCGCCATCTCTGAAAAATGAACTCTAGACTTACTGGAGAGAAGGAAATGACGAAGAAGATATTGAAGATGAGGAGGGTGAATTGTTTAGAATAGAGACAAACTTGTTTGATTACGAAACCCCTTTATGCAAGGAATTTAACGAGTTTAACTATTTGTTGAAGATTGATACTGATGTGCTTACTGGAGACTTGTCGGGGTTCAAAACTTATGAAGCATTCAAGAACGCTTGGTTATATGAGTGGAACGATCAAGTTCCATGGGTTTCTAATAAACCAGTATATTATGATGAATTGGTACATAGCTGTGAGCCTATTCGCTTTAAGACGGAACTTGTGAATGGCCAAGTTGTGACTGGAGGAATGAGGGAATCTGTAATGGTGGTAACCTGATTGGTATAACACGGATAGGTAATGATGTAAGCTTTGCTGATTACAGTTGGTATAATTTGGTTGAAGATAGTGAAAGAAAAAAGCGAAGCTTTACAAGAGAAGGCTAAGTGTTTTTATTTTTCTGTAATTTTTGTTTTTATTTATTTTCTTTGTTTTTTCTGCATTACTCTGTCGTTGTATTGTGCTGATACAAACGATACGGCGCATCTGTTTATCAGATACGGCGTATTGCGTTTTAACTTTTTATAAATACAACGCGTTTAATAATTCGAGTACGGCGCATCTATCCCCAAGATACGGCGTATTCTGTTTTTAATAAGAAATTTTTTCGAAACCCCAAACGCCATAGGACGCATCTGTTTCCACAGATACGGCGTATTATATATTTAATTAAAAACAGTTTTCGAATTAATTAAACAGAAGTGACGCATCGATTTTTATTGATACGGCGCATTTACTGAATCAAAAATCTTGTATTTTGAAACGTAACAAAAATACGGCGCATTAGCTTCTGCTTATGAGGTGTATTTAAATTTTTATAAATATAACCAATTTTTGATATTTAATAAGATACGGCGCATTCTAATTTAAAAGCGGCGTATCGATTTTCTGAATAAAAGTCTGATTTAATTTTAACGTAACTAGATACGGCGTATCCTTTTTCCAGGATACGACGCATCGTCTGCAAATATCAGCAACTTTTATTTTTCGTATTCCGTTTTCGTTGTTATTTATTTGATCTTCTACTTTATAAAACCTATCCTACTGATGCTTTTGTGATGATTTCAGGAAGTGCATGACCAGAAGTTCAACTAAGAACTTAACTACACCTTACGAAGAACCTGAACGAACTTTTCATTCACTTAAAAAGCTTTTCAACACAAAAAGGTTTGATCTTTCAAGTTCATTTGAGCTTGATTATTTTTCTGAACAGGAAGAGGAGGAAGAAGAAACAGAAGCAATGACAGAAACCACTACCATGGAGGAATACATGAACAAAACCCGTTCAGACTACAATTTGGAGATTGTTAGACAAAAGCCGAATGGGAACAACTGGTTTGTTGTGAGAGGTCAATTTCTCAAATTGCTACGAGATAACGCCTTTTGTGGATTAGAGAATGAAGACGCTAATGAATACATGGAAAGAATCCTTGAAATTGCTAACCTCTACAGAACAAAGAATATGACCTATAACCAATTTATGCTCCGATTCTTTCCAAATGCACTGTTGGGGAGGCAGTGTGTTGGCTGAACAATGAACCCATCAAATCTAATACCAATTGGGTTGAGCTTAAAACAAGGTTTTTGGAAAAATTTAGCCCTGAATTCGCCTGTTGGTTAAGATCTAAGTTTCGCTACCCCAGAAAAATGAGTTCATCTCTGAAAAATGAACTCTGGACTTACTGGAGAGAAGGGAATGACGAAGAAGAGATTGAAGATGAGGAGGGTGAATTGTTTAGAATAGAGACAAACTTGTTTGATTACGAAACCCCTTTATGCAAGGAATTTAACGAGTTTAACTATTTGTTGAAGATTGATACTGATGTGCTTACTGGAGACTTGTCGGGGTTCAAAACTTATGAAGCATTCAAGAACACTTGGTTATATGAATGGAACGATCAAGTTCCATGGGTTTCTAATAAACCAGTATATTATGATGAATTGGTACATAGCTGTGAGCCTATTCGCTTTAAGGACGGAACTTGTGAATGGCCAAGTTGTGACTGGAGGAATGAGGGAATCTGTAATGGTGGTAACCTGATTGGTATAACACGGATAGGGAATGATGTAAGCTTTGCTGATTACAGTTGGTATAATTTGGTTGAAGATAGTGAAAGAAAAAGCGAAGCTTTACAAGAGAAGGCAAGAATCGAAGGACTTAAGGAACTTCGTAACCCTAAGGACATGACGTTTTGGGAATGGGTGCATAGAAGCTTCAATGATTATACAAAGCTTGACCGAAGATTACAATGGAGACTTCAAAGAGAATGGGAAAAGCTTCAACGCGATTATGAATCAAGTAGTGAGGATAGTTATCATCCTATTGAAGATCTTCCGGAATCAAATGAAGAAAAAGATAAAGAACTCACAAACGGACTTGAGGATTATCTTATTTGTAATCAAGAGTCTAACTTTGTCAACGAGAAAATAGAATCATTCAAGAAACAAAAATGTCAACTTCTCGGGATACCATATCAAAAGCCTCCAACCTTTACCGCTGAAAAATTTGAAGTGATTAAGTATTCCTTTGGACCGTCGGAAGAATATGCTGCTATTAAGAGTACTGAATTCAATGAGCATACCCGTACTGAAGAAAACATTACACAAGTATATTATGACATCTTTCACATTAAGGATGAAGGGTGGCACGTAACAAGAACAAAATAGGAGCTGAACGTGAGTCTAACTTGAAGACTCTGGAATAAAGACAAGTGCTGACCGGGAGACAACCCGGATTTCTATCTTATTTTTCTGTTTTGTGTTGAGTCTGTCAGACCTGCAGAAGATGCGGCGCATCCCCATCATAGGATGCGGCGTATCAACTGCACTGGTCATATCCGTTTTATTTTTCTGTATTTTTGTTTTCTTTTAAACATTCTATCAGTTTATTTAATGCGGCGCATCCCTGGTTAAGGATGCGACGCATTTATTTTCTAATTCGTATTAATTCCAGGCTCGATACGGCGCATCCTCTCCATAGGATGCGGCGTATCGACTGACCTGATGATTTACAGTTTTATGTTTTTAGGTTTATTTTTACTAACTACTAATGTATTATGCAAGTTGTAACCTTCTTAACTCAGGTGTGTTAAAGTTTTGGTGGTATAATAGATTCCTGTACTTTCTGTGGAGACATCATCCACAAGAAAGTAGATTTTGCTCATAAACGCATAATGGAAGATCATACCGAGCAAATCTCAGGGGAGTTTTTCCGTTATAATTTTTTATTTTCCAGTTTTTAACTTTTAATACAAACAATGAGGACGTTGTTTAACTTAAGTGGGGGGATGGAGAATTAGAACGCTTACTTGTCCCAAACTTTTCAAAATATGCTTAAAATGTGCTTAATATATCAAAATCTAAAAATTTTTAGCATGTTTTTGTTTAAGTCTAAATTACATAGCCGCACACATAACCTTATTTTTTCTAAAAATTAAAAACTTTAGTGTGCCGGTGACTTGTAAACTTTAGAACTTGGCTTGTATACTATTCGAGACCACCATAATGAGTATTATCAATATAATTGGAGTGACTTGTCTAAATTGGCAAATTTCTAGGATTACACCCAAAAAGCCTATACATGTTATGTGATATTAACTAACTACACTGGTTAGTTAACCCCCGTATAAACCCTTTTGTTTACTCTCATTTTTAGAGTAAGATACCCCTAGAAAAACCCTCAGAGCCCTTCCTTTCGTTTCTTACACCTTTGTTAAAATATTTCGTTACACCCTTACACCTTAGCCTACCCTATAGATTAATGTCCGTGGTTAGTTACTTTAGGCAAAGTATGTTTCCTTACATAACTGTGTTCGCGTGCGTAATTCATTATCTTTGGTTAGGTCGGGAAATTGCACAATGCAATTGGAGTGAAAGTACATATTGAATAATTTTATTTTCGTGTGTTTACTACTTTCACTATTACTTTTATATCTGAAGTTTTGAAAAGTAAAAAAATATTATCCAAAAAAATCGTGATAGTAAAGTTGTGAAATTTTACACATCTATGTTAGTAAAAAAAATCAAAAAAAATAGAAAAGAAAAAGAAAGTAGAAGAAGTTAGAAGTTTGTTTAACCAACTATTGTAAAGTTTTGTATTAAGTGGAAGATATCTCCACTATTTGTTGTACTATATTTATGGATTGAATGGGAGTTGGCCGTTATGGGAACGCCAACTATGGTTTATTCTTTGTTTAAGATATTATTGAGTTTAATTCGTGTCTACCTAAAGCGTGAGTTACATGAGTCAAAAGTGTGAGTTATTCAATGATATGAGTCTTATTCATGGGATGGTTGGGAAAGTGATTAACCACACTTAGGACTTTAATCTATTTGTTTGTTTATTTTTATTTTACACCAATTTATATCCTAAATGTTATCCCTACCCAACCGTATCATTGTATTCATTGTTAGCTTTCGAGCATCCGGATATAGTAATGGCTAAGTGAGAATATTAAATGTATGAATAAGGTAGTGACCATCCGAGTATTAGATTAATTGATTAACGCGCTAGCAATCTAGTGTGTGACTTGGTGACCATCGGTTATGCAAATAACGCGCCAGCGATCCAAGAAATGCACTAGTGACCATCCGTTAGTTGAAGCGTCAAGGACTCGCGCCAGCGATCTACTAAGTGTATGCAGGAAATGTTTGAACGAAGCTAGGTTTAACCCTTAAACCTAAAAACCCTTTTTACTGCTTTAGACTTGTTACTCCTTGGCTTTAGTGGGGGAGATGTGTATGCTTGCCAAGCTTATGATAGAATATTCGTCACGACTAAGCAACTAAACGATTTATAATTGTTTTGATATTGAAAATTTATTTTGTTTCTACTTCGTTAAGTGTTTGGTTGTGTCATTATGATAAAACGAATACGTGCTTAATGATACAAATAAATCCTAATATCTTTTAGGATACATTTTCATAATTTTTAATCTAGAGTTTACTTGGGGACAAGTAAAGTTCAAGTGGGGGGATATTTGATGACATCAAATAAGTACATATTATTGTCATCATTTATCCTATTTATTTGACTTGTTTTATTATATTATTTATAAGAATTGATACTTAATTGTTTACTTTAGTAATTCTCAGGTAAAAACAAGCAATTGGTGAAACTTGGCGATTTTGGACGAATTATGGAGCAAAACTAGCAAGATGTCAAAAGTCTACTGAAATCCAGAAGATGCGCCATATCACTCTCAACAGTATGCCGCAATATCATACTTAGATGAATTCGAAGACCATTGCCTGACTTTGAAGAATGCGCCGCATGTAATTCCATCATGCGCCGCATATGAAACTTTGGTCAACGAAGAAGATCAAGCTTGTTCTACTCTAGATACGCCACATTATACTTCTGACATACGGCGTATCAGTATCCAGACTTCACCAGATGCAATCCAAGACACTGAAAGACATGCGCCGCATAAAAGATCAAGATACGCCGCATCTGAAGGCGGTGTACAAATGTTCCAGAATATATTAATCTTGGACCCCACGCGAAGTTAAGTCAATGCGCTGCATCTACTTACTCGATGCGCCGCATCGTGCCCTCGGACAGAAACTATAAATACCCCAAGACATATACGAATTTTATGTGCAACAAAACCCTAAGGAGACAAATTCAGTCGAAGAAGCATCACAAGACACACCCCAAACGAAGATATTAGAGCTGTAAGAAGGTCCTGCATGTATTTAATTCATTAAGTAGTTTTGTTTTATTGTAATAGTACGCTTTAATTCATCAGGATTGATGGGCTTGTGGCCACCATACTGCTCCCCTTAAAATTGCTTTCCCATCAATTAAGTTTATATGATGATGTTTTTGGTGACTTGTATATGTGCATTGATAACCTCTGTGTCTAGCTGAGCCTGTGGGCTGCCATACCTGTTCCTCGCCTACTTATCTAGTGTCTAGAAAATAGGATAGACATAAGTGATCATTAAGAGTTTACTCGCCGATATAATGAGATCCAACGAGACAGATTAGATTACGATACTCTTCATATAAAACTAGCAATAAAACAAGTGACAAGCTGCTTAACTATCAGGACAGGCCTTCTTCTGCTTCTATTATCTATCTGTGTACGTGTTGTTATTCGCTGATTCGTGCTCATTACTTTATTTACTGTTTAATAAAACCAAATTGTGCCAGTCTCTCAGGCTGAAACCCCTTTTCGTTAGATTAGACTGTAAAACTAACTTAGGATATTAAAATACTGATTAGGTTAACTAGATAATACGTTCCACTCTTAATGATCGACACTCTACTTACCATTATATTCATACTGACCGGGTACACTGCTCGTTAAGTGTGTAGGTTATTGATAAGTAGACTAAATATAAATTTAAAACTTGAGTAGGCATTAGTATTGCTAAACCACAACGACACATCACGCGCATCAATACCCTCCAAACTAAACATGTAGCGGGGTTTTTGGAACTATAACAGGACATTGAAGTAATGATTATGGGGCGAGGGACGCAATCGACCTTAAAAACTTGAGTTTTGGACGCACCACGATGATTTTGCAAACTTAGGGTCCATGGCAATGTTTTGTGAAAAGTTTAGGGACTAACGGTGTATTTTTTTTCTTAAAGTAAATTGTTTCCTCCCAATTTTGAGGGGAAAGTGTTTACTTTAAATTTCTTTTCTTTTCTTTAATAACAAAACTCAAGAACACAGTGTTAGTGACTTATCTTACACTATGATTTTGTCTTATACGTAATATATGTTTTTTTTTTAAATTGCTTTATACTCCCTCCGTCTCGAAATTATTGTCCACATTTCATTTTGGGATGTCTCAAAATAACTGTTCAGTTTCTATTTCAAGTAAGAAAAAGAGAATTTAGTTGGGGGGGGGGGATATTCTATTTGAGTGGTTGAGATTTATAGTGGTTCCACATTTATTAAACTTTGTGATTTTTGTCTCCTGACAATAATTTTAAGACGGAAGGAGTACCTTTTTAGATGGGTCCTTCATTCAATATCCTTTATTATACTATATAAAATATTCATAATTCTTAACCCAAATTTTTATTCCATTATATAAAACAAACACTATATTACTTTTATCTTTCCTACTTCAAAATCAAATCTAAATTTTATCCAAATTCAAATCCAAATCCAATTCCAAATCCTAAACCCATCTTCAAAACAAACGGACCCTTAAGTATTTTTAAAAAATACAAGAAAACGGTGTACATTGTATCAATAAAAACCTCGTTACAACAATAAAATTAAAAGAATAACGTAAAGCCAAATACATACACACATTAAAAAAAAGTTAGATACCTAAAGAAGACTCTTACTTAATCGATAACTAAAAGAAAGTAGCAAAAGGTTGAAACTCGTGTTTAACACAATTCCTTACAACAAACTTGGGGTTTCTCAAGGTATAACGGCTAAATTTGATGTTCAACCAGACTCGACAAAACTTGTCTGGACGATCATGGAAAAGATGGCATGTTCTTGAATCTTGCTAGAAGTATAAAACGTGTGAATGGAGCTGTGATTTTCAGTCACATACACGAACGACTATGGACGTATTTAACAAAATTATAAATCTTAGCTGAAGCTTAAATTATATATCATATGTTGAAATCTTGAATTTCTATTTTCGTAAAGATATTTGGAGAAATAGTTGAATCTAGAGCATATTATCGTAGAATGACAAAAAAATAAATCAAATTAAATTTAAATATATTGCAAGTTTTGTGTGTTTATCAATAATTATGTTGAAGAGTATATAAGTACTTTACTAATTTCAAGCTTTACTTCTTTCCAAAAGCTCATTTCTATTAGGTTGAGATTATAAAAACTTATACCCTACCAAAACTTCCATAAATTTGTGTAAACACAACAAAACTTATTTTATAAGGCACCTCGTTTTAAAAGATCAACCTCCTATAAGCTGGTTGTTAAACACATCCTATATAGTTGTATTTATATAAAACCTTTTCTTATTTTCCAAGATTAACTTTAGGCCATAATAAATCAAGACTTTCAAATTACATAAAAAGAATATAATGTTCCTAAAATAAATTGATATAGATTGATTTAAATGAAATCGAAATTTGCAGCAAAAGGTGTTGGAGGTTATTAGCCCAGAACAGGGTTAGATAATCAAAGCCTAGCTACGTACCAATTAAGGTTAAATGCTGCTATTAAGAGTACTAAATTCAATGAGCTTACCCGTACTGAAGAAAACATTACACAAGTATATTACGACATCTTTCACATTAAGGATGAAGGGTGGCACGTAACAAGAACAAAATAGGAGCTGAACGTGAGTCTAACTTGAAGACTCAGAAATAAAGACAAGTGCTGACCGGGAGACAACCCGGATTTCTATCTTATTTTTCTGTTTTGTGTCGAGTCTGTCAGACCTGCAGAAGATGCGGCGCATCCCCATCATAGGATGCGGCGTATCAACTGCACTGGTCATATCCGTTTTATTTTTCTGTATTTTTTTTTCTTTTAAACATTCTATCAGTTTATTTAATGCGGCGCATCCCTGGTTAAGGATGCGACGCATTTATTTTCTGATTCGTATTAATTCCAGGCTCGATACGGCGCATCCTCTCCATAGGATGCGGCGTATCGACTGACCTGATGATTTACAGTTTTATGTTTTTAGGTTTATTTTACTAACTACTAATGTATTATGCAAGTTGTAACCTTCTTAACTCAGGTGTGTTAAAGTTTTGGTGGTATAATAGATTCCTGTACTTTCTGTGGAGACATCATCCACAAGAAAGTAGATTTTGCTCATAAACGCATAATGGAAGATCATACCGAGCAAATCTCAGTGGAGTTTTTCCGTTCTAATTTTTTTATTTTCCAGTTTTTAACTTTTAATACAAACAACGAGGACGTTGTTTAACTTAAGTGGGGGGATGGAGAATTAGAACGCTTACTTGTCCCAAACTTTTCAAAATATGCTTAAAATGTGCTTAATATATCAAAATTTAAAATTTTTNTTTATGTTTTTAGGTTTATTTTACTAACTACTAATGTATTATGCAAGTTGTAACCTTCTTAACTCAGGTGTGTTAAAGTTTTGGTGGTATAATAGATTCCTGTACTTTCTGTGGAGACATCATCCACAAGAAAGTAGATTTTGCTCATAAACGCATAATGGAAGATCATACCGAGCAAATCTCAGTGGAGTTTTTCCGTTCTAATTTTTTTATTTTCCAGTTTTTAACTTTTAATACAAACAACGAGGACGTTGTTTAACTTAAGTGGGGGGATGGAGAATTAGAACGCTTACTTGTCCCAAACTTTTCAAAATATGCTTAAAATGTGCTTAATATATCAAAATTTAAAATTTTTTAGCATGTTTTTGTTTAAGTCTAAATTACATAGCCGCACACATAACCTTATTTTTTCTAAAAATTAAAAACTTTAGTGTGCCGGTGACTTGTAAACTTTAGAACTTGGCTTGTATACTATTCGAGACCACCATAATGAGTATTATCAATATAATTGGAGTGACTTGTCTAAATTGGTAAATTTCTAGGATTACACCCAAAAAGCCTATACATGTTATGTGATATTAACTAACTACACTGGTTAGTTAACCCCCGTATAAACCCTTTTGTTTATTCTCATTTTTAGAGTAAGATACCCCTAGAAAAACCCTCAGAGCCATTCCTTTCGTTTCTTACACCTTTGTTAAAATGTTTCGTTACACCCTTACACCTTAGCCTACCCTATAGATTAATGTCCGTGGTTAGTTACTTTAGGCAAAGTATGTTTCCTTACATAAACTGTGTTCGCGTGCGTAATTCATTATCTTTGGTTAGGTCGGGAAATTGCACAATGCAATTGGAGTGAAAGTACATATTGTATAATTTTATTTTCGTGTATTTACTACTTTCACTATTACTTTTATATCTGAAGTTTTGAAAAGTAAAAAAATATTATCCAAAAAAATCGTGATAGTAAAGTTGTGAAATTTTACACATCTATGTTAGTAAAAAAAAATCGAAAAAATAGAAACGAAAAAGAAAGAAGAAGAAGTTGGAAGTTTGTTTAACCAACTATTGTAAAGTTTTGTATTAACTGAAAGATATCTCCACTATTTGTTGTACTATATTTATGGATTGAATGGGAGTTGGCCGTTATGGGAACGCCAACTATGGTTTATTCTTTGTTTAAGATATTATTGAGTTTAATTCATGTCTACCTAAAGCGTGAGTTACATGAGTCAAAAGCGTGAGTTATTCAATGATATGAGTCTTATTCATGGGATGGTTGGGAAAGTGATTAATCACACTTAGGACTTTAATCTATTTGTTTGTTTATTTTTATTTTACACCAATTTATATCCTAAATGTTATCCCTACCCAACCGTATCATTGTATTCGTTGTTAGCTTTCGAGCATCCGGATATGGTAATGGCTAAGTGAGAATATTAAATGTATGAATAAGGTAGTGACCATCCGAGTATTAGATTAATTGACTAACGCGCTAACGATCTAGTGTGTGACTTGGTGACCATCCGTTATGCAAATAACGCGCCAGCGATCCAAGAAGTGCACTAGTGACCATCCGTTAGTTGAAGCGTCAAGGACTCGCGCCAGCGATCTACTAAGTTTATGCAGGAAATGTTTGAACGAAGCTAGGTTTAACCCTTAAACCTAAAAACCCTTTTTACTTCTTTAGACTTGTTACTCCTTGGCTTTAGTGGGGGAGATGCGTATGCTTGCCAAGCTTATGATAGAATATTCGTCACGACTAAGCAACTAAACGATTTATAATTGTTTTGATATTGAAAAATTATTTTGTTTCTACTTCGTTAAGTGTTTGGTTGTGTCATTATGATAAAATGAATACGTGCTTAATGATACAAATAAATCCTAGTATCTTTTAGGATACATTTTCATAATTTTTAATCTAGAGTTTACTTGGGGACAAGTAAAGTTCAAGTGGGGGGATATTTTATGACATCAAATAAGTACATATTATTGTCATCATTTATCCTATTTATTTGACTTGTTTTATTATATTATTTATAAGAATTGATACTTAATTGTTTACTTTAGTAATTCTCAGGTAAAAACAAGCAATTGGTGAAACTTGGCGATTTTGGATGAATTATGGAGTAAAACTAGCAAGATGTCAAAAGTCTACTGAAATCCAGAAGATGCGCCGTATCACTCTCAACAGATACGCCGCAATATCATACTTAGATGAATTCGAAGACCATTGCCTGACTTTGAAGAATGCGCCGCATGTAATTCCATCATGCGCCGCATATGAAACTTTGGTCAACGAAGAAGATCAAGCTTGTTCTACTCTAGATACGCCGCATTATACTTCTGACATACGGCGTATCAGTATCCAGACTTCACCAGATGCAATCCAAGACACTGAAGGACATGCGCCGCATAAAAGATCAAGATACGCCGCATCTGAAGGCGGTGTACGAATGTTCCAGAATATATTAATCTTGGACCCCACGCGAAGTTAAGTCAATGCGCTGCATCTACTTACTCGATGCGCCGCATCGTGCCCTCAGACAGAAACTATAAATACCCCAAGACATATACGAATTTTATGTGCAACAAAACCCTAAGGAGACAAATTCAGTCGAAGAAGCATCACAAGACACACCCCAAACGAAGATATTAGAGCTGTAAGAAGGTCCTGCACGTATTTAATTCATTAAGTAGTTTTTTTATTGTAATAGTACGCTTTAATTCATCAGGATTGATGGGCTTGTGGCCACCATACTACCCCCCTTAAAATTGCTTTCCCATCAATTAAAGTTTATATGATGATGTTTTTGGTGACTTGTATATGTGCATTGATAACCTCTGTCTCTAGCTGAGCCTGTGGGCTGCCATACCTGTTCCTCGCCTACTTATCTAGTGTCTATAAAGTAGGATAGACATAAGTGATCATTAAGAGTTTACTCGCCTATATTTAGGATCCAACGAGAGAGAATAGATTACGATACTCTTCATATAAAACTAGCAATAAAACAAGTGACAAGCTACTTAACTATCAGGACAAGCCTTCTTCTGCTTCTATTATCTATCTGTGTACGTGTTGTTATTCGCTGATTCGTGCTCATTACTTTATTTACTGTTTAATAAAACCAAATTGTGCCAGTCTCTCAGGCTGAAACCCCTTTTCGTTAGATTAGACTGTAAAACTAACTTAGGATATTAAAATACTGATTAGGTTAACTAGATAATACGTTCCACTCTTAATGATCGACACTCTACTTACCATTATATTCATACTGACCGGGTACACTGCTCGTTAAGTGTGTAGGTTATTGATAAGTAGACTAAATATAAATTTAAAACTTGAGTAGGCATTAGTATTGCTAAACCACAACGACACATCACGCGCATCAATACCCTCCAAACTAAACATGTAGCGGGGTTTTTGGAACTATAACAGGACATTGAAGTAATGATTATGGGGCGAGGGACGCAATCGACCTTAAAAACTTGAGTTTTGGACGCACCACGATGATTTTGCAAACTTAGGGTCCATGGCAATGTTTTGTGAAAAGTTTAGGGACTAACGGTGTATTTTTTTTCTTAAAGTAAATTGTTTCCTCCCAATTTTGAGGGGAAAGTGTTTACTTTAAATTTCTTTTCTTTTCTTTAATAACAAAACTCAAGAACACAGTGTTAGTGACTTATCTTACACTATGATTTTGTCTTATACGTAATATATGTTTTTTTTTTAAATTGCTTTATACTCCCTCCGTCTCGAAATTATTGTCCACATTTCATTTTGGGATGTCTCAAAATAACTGTTCAGTTTCTATTTCAAGTAAGAAAAAGAGAATTTAGTTGGGGGGGGGGATATTCTATTTGAGTGGTTNATTTTTGTCTTAAAGTAAATTGTTTCCTCCCAATTTTGAGGGGAAAGTGTTTACTTTAAATTTCTTTTCTTTTCTTTAATAACAAAACTCAAGAACACAGTGTTAGTGACTTATCTTACACTATGATTTTGTCTTATACGTAATATATGTTTTTTTTTAAATTGCTTTATACTCCCTCCGTCTCAAAATTATTGTCCACATTTCATTTTGGGATTTCTCAAAATAACTGTTCAGTTTCTATTTTAAGTAAGAAAAAGAGAATTTAGTTGGGGGGGGGGGAAATATTCTATTTGAGTGGTTGAGATTTATAGTGGTTCCACATTTATTAAACTTTGTGATTTTTGTCTCCTGACAATAATTTTAAGACGGAAGGAGTACCTTTTTAGATGGGTCCTTCATTCAATATCTTTTATTATACTATATAAAATATTCATAATTCTTAACCCAAATTTTTATTCCATTATATAAAACAAACACTATATTACTTTTATCTTTCCTACTTCAAAATCAAATCTAAATTTTATCCAAATTCAAATCCAAATCCAATTCCAAATCCTAAACCCATCTTCAAACCAAACGGACCCTTAAATATTTTAAAAAAATACAAGGAAACGGTGTACATTGTATCAATAAAAACCTCGTTACAACAATAAACTTAAAAGAATAACGTAAAGCCAAATACATACACACATTAAAAAAAGTTAGATACCTAAAGAAGACTCTTACTTAATCGATAACTAAAAGAAAGTAGCAAAAGGTTGAAACTCGTGTTTAACACAATTCCTTTACAACAGACTTGGGGTTTCTCAAGGTATAACGGCTAAATTTGATGTACAACCAGACTCGACAAAACTTGTCTGGACGATCATGGAAAAGATGGCTTGTTCTTGAATCTTGCTAGAAGTATAAAACGTGTGAATGGAGCTGTGATTTTCAGTCACATACACGAACGACTATGGACGTATTTAACAAAATTATAAATCATAGATGAAGCTCAAATTATATATCATATGTTGAAATCTTGAATTTCTATTTTCGTAAAGATATTTGGCGAAATAGTTGAATCTAGAGCTTATTATCGTAGAATGACAAAAAAATAAATCAAATTAAATTTAAATATATTGCAAGTTTTGTGTGTTTATCAATAATTATGTTGAAGAGTATATAAGTACTTTACTAATTTCAAGCTTTACTTCTTTCTAAAAGCTCATTTCTATTAGGTTGAGATTATAAAAACTTATACCCTACCAAAACTTCCATAAATTTGTGTAACAAACAAAACTTATTTTATAAGGAACCTCGTTTTAAAAGATCAACCTCCTATAAGCTGGTTGTTAAACACATCCTATATAATTGTATTTATATAAAACCTTTTCTTATTTTCCAAGATTAACTTTAGGCCATAATAAATCAAGATTTTCAAATTACATAAAAAGAATATAATGTTCCTAAAATAAATTGATATAGATTGATTTAAATGAAATCAAAATTTGCAGCAAAAGGGTTCGCACATGATATCGAAATTTTAAAACTCCATACGCCCGCGTCGACAGGCTCGCAAGCTTGGAACCTATTTTGAGCGCATGCGCATAGGAGTCGGAGTAAAACCAACCAAAAACTTTTGATAAATTGATATAGATTGATGGAAAGGAAATCGAAACATGTAGCAAAAAGAATCGCCCATGTGCTAAAAATTTCGCGACTGCATTCGTCAGGTCGAGGGATCAAGAGCTTGGAACCCAACTGTAACAAACTCGAAAAATTTCACTTTAATATTTATTCAAAATACAAACATTTTATCCCAAAATCACGTACAAATTTGAACTTTAAATATAACCGTTAGGTTATCCCGCGCGTAACGAAAACCGACTCTGAACATTTATATCACATTAGATTAATTTTTAGTTCACTTATAATCATTATATGAAATTTCAAAATTTAATTTCAAATGTACCAAATAGACCATGTGTTTTATGAGTCTGAACTCGCGTTTTAAGCATTTTTACTTATACGCAAACTTAAACTATACCTGCACTGCATTTTCTAAGACGTTTAAACACTTTTACATTATGAAAAAGTCAACACATTTCCCTCCCCGTTTGACCATAAAATCATCCCTTGATTATTTAACACTTCCGGTTTAAGACTTAACGTACATTTAACACCAACCGACACTAGACTAGGCCCGGTCTACACATTATAAGTCTTTTAGGATCATTATAATTATATTTGATATATCACATTTCGCTTTTTCTATTTCCACGTAAATTTCATACGTTTTACGCGTTTTAAACCTACATTTTCAGGTTTTAATAGCGTTTACGTGCTCCGTTAAACTTGTCACTCATTTAATATACTTAGATAGAGTATATTGATAAGTTTTAACAATTTTTGCAAGTTTCATATTTTTATGATACCCGGTTTTAAGTTTCACGATTAAATACTTAACGATAGTAATTACCGGGACAAAACTCACTCTGTAAAAGCAAGATAATGCAAGAAACTTATCTAGTCATCTCATAGATAACTTTGGTCGACATATATGATAAGTCACCAGGACACTTGGTGTCTTGGTGATAAATCAAAGCTTAGATCAAGACATGCGTTCTATAGCTAGCTTAAACTTGCAAAATATCTAAATAAGTAACCTCCTCATTTTCCTATAAAGACTAAGCTCATTTCTCTTGTTCTAAACACCAAAAATCTGGCCACCAATAATTTCCAAGAGCAATCCATCTTTGATTTTTATATTACAAGTTCCTTATCATTGGTGAAGCTCTTGTCAAGTTTCAAATGATCCTAGTTCTAGTTTTCTTCATCCATTAGCTAGATTGCAAGCTACTCAAGAGATCAAGCTCTTTTACAAGTCCTGGCACAAGATCATAAGTGCACAAAAGGTATGGAAGGATTCCAAGAGTGGAGTGGTTTTCTAGTTCTTGTTTTTTGATTCTTAGTTCCCTTTTTAAAAGGCCAAAAGTTGTAAGACTAAAATCGTGATCATCATCCTCATTACTATGATTTTATGCTTGATATGTTATGTTATATATGTTGTTATACATATCATGTTGTAGAAAAGCATTAAAACAAGTAAAAACATTTAAGGATTTGCTTATGAATTTATGTGAAAGGTTTTGTTAGTAAAACTAGAAAATCAAATAGATTACGCTTATTATTGTCATCAAATTTTGAACACAAGATCTTGATTATATTTTTAGTTGAAATTAAAAATAAAACAAGAACATAGCAATTGGATTCAAGTAAAAAGAGTTTGTAGATAAAAAGTTGTGATTAGATAAGTATACTAAAAAGAAAACTTGACATTTGATAAAATGGTTCTGTAACGATTTTAAATCACGATTTTGACCCCTTTTCTAGTCCGAATCATTAAAAAAAGTATAAAACACGAAAGTTGTCCGGAATGATGTTTTACATATAGATTCGTGAGATTTTAACCTGAAAATGCAAAACAAGGTTGTTTTCTATCGAAACTTAAGTGGACCGTTTTTAACCCGAATTTGTTGTACCAAAGGTAAAATGTTATGAATCATGTTCTTTTTCCAAAGTAGTGATTTGCAAAACTTAATATCTTTTATGAAGAGGTAAACATACCACATTAAAATAAACTTTCCTAAGTTTAATTGACAATCGGAATTGTGAACTTCACGATTGGCGAGAAATATAACCAAAGACTTGTTTTTATGTCATTTTCATAAACTTATAATTTTATAACATGACATATCTTGTGAAAATGTAACATAAAACATATTAATAAACTTTCCTAAGTTTATTATTTTGGAATAATGTTTTTCACATGTGAAAACCCGTTTTTCACATGTGAAACCATATTCGTAACTTATAAACCTTATGAACTCTTGTAATTTTTATAACTTGTGTTAAACCTTTGTATTATATTTCAAACAATAAATACCAAGCATAATTAAATGTGATAAACTATATGAAGCATGTTTTTACTATTATTGAGGTCATATAACCAAAAATGCAAAATATACGCTTAACTATTAATGTAACATGTTAGTAGGGAATTTCATGCGAGGGGTTTCATCGGGGTGAACGTTTTGACGAGTTGCTGGATTTACGATTTAAAGTGTTCTAGCTCCTCAAATATTTACTACATGACTTCTGAATTATGATAGTCTGAATAGTGATACGGTTTTTAAACTAAACACGTTTCAAAAACTGGTAAACCATTTCTACGACATACACAATCACTATAAACTACCATGTACAACATCATGATCAATATAATGACTTATATAGACTTGTTATATTTTCACATCATTATTCCAAAAACTAAGACGATATCATATTTCTAGGTTGTACGTAGAGGTTTTCCCGGCTTATCCATCGATTTCGTTATTCACTATACATCATTAACTAACGGTGAGTTCGTAGCTCCATTTTCTATTGTTTAACTATTTTACAAACTCTTTTGGGGTGAGGGGGGGGGGGTACATGCTATTTTTAACCAAACACAATTCTTTGAAACTGTATGCTATATCCGAATGTTTTATTAGCACTAAGTAACCGATTGCCATGTTCGAAGTTCCTATATCATGAACCATTAGTCACTAGCTTTAGTGAGCGCGAATTTTGTGAATATGCCTATTAGCACACTTTTTTCTATTGACCTAGTTAGGATAATCAAACGCACTATATTTGAAACAATAGGTATAATGGCAATTTACCTACTTGGGCTACGATGTAACGATTATGCCAATTTTTATTGATACAAGGTTTACACTTTGGTTGTCATGATCTTCTTGCAATAATAACTGTTTTGTTTTCAACCATGAGTGTGAGACAACGTAACTCACACTACGAATATTATGTTCAACAAATTAATTAAACCTATGAATTTCACTCAACTTTTGTGTTGACTGTTTTAAGCATGTTTATCTCAGGTCCATAATGTTCGAGGCTGGCACGGAGGAGCACAGATACTCAAGAAGGCTATAAATTTTATTATCATTCGAAAACTTATTTGTGTAATTTGTAAACTGTGAAACTACTGAGACCTCATTTTGTAAACTCTGATATTTATATCAATTTGAATGATAAATCTTTTAAAACGCCTCCATTAGAGTTCGTTTTCTGTTGTTATAACTGTTATGCCATGAAGTAACACCCAGTTTGAATTCCACTGCGTTCACGAAATTGGGGGTGTTACACCAACCAAATACTTTGGATAGTCAATAAAAAGCCTCGAACATAAATCTGTCAAATTTCTTTTTCAATTTCGATGAGGCATAACTTTTCTCATTTTCAATTTTATGTATTAAGTGCCTCACTTTAAGATACGACAACTTACTTATATCAACTCTAATTTGGACAACTATAGCTTGTTTTAAAGCTTTCTACAAAGAGAACACAAACCTACAAGCCAATATTAAAATACATAACATACGTATACTAAATAATGTTCAAATTTGGCGAAAAGTTAGTTGTTTTCAAACATTGACAAAAATTTGATAGCATTTTATAGAAGTTAATCCGTGTCATGAATAGATAATTTAATTTCTAAACTAAATATGCACAAAATTCGATTCTTTCTATCTTCAATAACAATAAATTTGTAAAAATGATATATTTATCTGGGGAAGAAGTGGGAGTTGGAGTTTGTAAGAATGGGACCTTATGAGAGTTGGTGAAGGAGCTAAAGCTTTAACTTTCATATATGTTTAGTAAAGTAGCTAGAGCTTATATGAGTAAAATAACATTAAAGGACAAACTATATCAGTATACAGAGTAAATTGAAGGGTACTAACGTAATTAAACACCCCAAAAGTTCACATTACTATATATATAATGTAAGGACGTTAAACGACGCACCTTATGTCGTTCTGGACTCCGCTTGGTGACGTCATCTTCGGCCCAGCCTATTCTGATTGTCCAGCCCAAACTGTTAACCCGTTTCCTTTTCTTTTTCTTTCTTTTTTCGGCGTTTGATATAAACGATGCCACCGCTTTCTTTCTCATTCTTATCTTCTTTCCTAGAAACCTCTACACCATAATCATCTTGCGGTGGTGATGATTATGGACTCATGATCCACGGTGGTGGTGATGCCATGGCGTCGACGCTGGGTTTGCAAATATTGTTTTCATGTGTTTCATCAGCCTTTTAGTTGGTCGGGAGACCATGTCGTTTTCATTGGAGTTGCATGCACCTGGGAATGCGGTTATGTTGCAAGCAGCAGTTACGGCTCTTTGGATGATCTTATGGATGGAATGATCTGCTTGCATCAAAGATGGTACTAAATTCATTTTCTCTCTAATTCTCCATTATAAAAGTTTCAGAATTGTATCAATAAGTTATCATCTTTTTAGGGTTTAATCTTTCGAACTTTGATTATATTTTAATGTTAGTTCCATAATCCATATGAACAAGAAGATCAATAACCAGATGATAATGAAGAACGATCCAAAAATTTTTTGTATTTCTTTTTTCTCATGTAGTTATAATTTATCTGATTTTGTTTTTTCGGATTTTTTTCTGGGTAAATTATAGTTGTGGGTTGAATTGTTATTTCTTTAGGCAGCCCTTATGGTGTTGACTTATGAATATTGACTTTCATATTCCTTTTGGTTATTTGCAGATATTAAAAGGTTTGTCTCGGGTGGCAGGGGAGGTTGTTACACCTATGGTGTACAGGAATGATAAGACACCTATAACTGATGTCGAGCCGTTTGGAGATGGGAAAATGGTTTGAAGAGCAGCTGACTAATTTTCATTCAATTAGATAAGAAGAAATTGACCTTCATAATTAATCTTGAGGTTCTACATCAGATTGGTGAAGCCCCACATAACGCACTCTAGAATGGAAAAATCACTGTTGGAGCAAGTCGTCAAACATCCAGCAAAACCATGTTCCAAGGTATACATTCTGATGGGCAATACTTTTTTTTTTTTTTTTTCATTTGAGTTAACTTTAGTCAGTCACATTAAGAAGATTTTAAGTAACTTAAACTCATATATGCAGGCATCACACTGGAGCGTGGGACCTAAAGAATGTATATTATTGCTTGGATGGCTTACTGATGTGATGGTGATGATCGAAGAATATGATAATTACTTAGGACCTGCAAGTGTTGTGGTACGTTTAAATTTCAATTAAACGTTAAATACATTTTGGTTATCATTGTTTTATAAGAAGAAGTTCATTTACGCAGGAAATTTTGTCTGGTGTACCCATTGCGGACACAGAAAAAACATACAAATATTTTGGTCAACGCGGATTGAAAAACATTCAAATAGTTCATAGGTTACCCTCTCAAAACTATCGATGTTCTTCTCTTCATTGCACTCTCTTGATGTTTTCTTCGTGTTCATCCTCAGGTGGTGTTTGGATTTGCGTTCTAAGTTCCACTTCCGGAATATCGCCGATGCAGCCGGCTGTTGGGCACATTAGCACTGCTGTCGGTATGTTCATTGATGATTTTTGGTTATCTTCTTTTGCCATCCAACTGTCTATGCTTTGCAGGTCTCAATATGTGTATTCTTTTGTTCTTTTAGCAGAACCTGGTATACGCACTGCTCATGAAACGGCATCGACGCAGTCCATTGCAGATGCTGCATACGCGGGTCCTGTGGCTGATGCTATCGTGGCGCGTGGTTAGTTCCTTCATCTTTATAGATATGCGCGTCTTCAGTGTTTTAGTTATTTCATGATACGTATGCCATACTTACGAATGATTACACTTTTTTTTGGGAGCCGGTGCAGAGCCAGTTAGTTCTTTTGCTAATGTCGTGCCTTCACAGTCACAGATGTTTACAGTGCCTTACGACCGTGAGTTGTTCAACCTGCTCGAATTTTACCGACCCTTATTTACAGTTGAATCAACTTCTGAAATAAAAGCTACCCCAAAAAGCTCTTATCATGAACGAAATTATTTGACATACTGCATCTATCAGTTACATGGGCTTTAATAGTCCAATGGCCATGGTTGGAACATCAATTGGAATCATATTGTTTTAAACCTGTGTCGAGGCCGTTGAACTATTAAAGCCCGTGTGACTGCAAAAGCAGAATTGGGGGCATTCACCAGTGCAATGGAATATTAGATTGGTGTAAAACTAAAGAGAATGTTGTGACAAATACTTTGTTGCAAAATATTTATTCGGTACCGTTAATGGTAAACGACTATCCATTAAGCCTTTTGTTTCCTGTTACTTTTAATAACAGTAACTTCTTAAATTCTTACCGCAGCTCTAGCGGCTGCGACGGCGATGCCGGGCCGATTCCGCAGAAGGGGTTTGCGTGGTCGTGGACAGGTTCGCGGGTGGAGAGGTATGTACCCGTTTTAGTTATTTGTAGACTTTCATATGCTTTTAAGCTTGAATTCGTCGTTGCTGTTACATGCATGTCTCATTTCTTTTCCCCGTTGTCGGTTTCTTTTATGATGTTTTACCTCATCGATGATGTTTTCGGTTGTTTGTTGAAGGGCCTTCGGATGTGCCGGGGTCTACGCCAAGTACAACAGCTATTCTCATCTCTTAGCCTTTGTCGGTTTTCTTATAATGGCTGCCATAGGCATACCAATTGGATTATATAATTGCTTTATATTGTTGCTCATTATCATTGTGTTTTAGAATATACAAAATATTTTGTAAAGAACCTGTTAAAAACTTCAGTGGGTTTTTTTTTTTTATTTTTTTTTTATTATTTTTTTTTTATGCTGTGCTTCTTTGGGTTAGGTAGTATTTATCTGTTTTCCGAGTCGTGCTTCCGACAGGCGATGAAAATACATAGGTCTGTTAATCAAGGATACATATCATCTTAAAAGTCTTTGTAGATGTTGTTGTTGAATCTTCATATGAAACGTGCTAGGAGGCTAAATGTATTATAGCCATTGTCATGCGGCCCCTTTGATAAACATTGCGACTTAATGTTTGCTTTTCATTTTGCAGCATCTTTTGAATGCTTCAGCGACAGAGTTCTACGATGTTACAATGAACTTTGTCAAAAGACCAATTGTTTGGAATTACAAGTTTTCAGGTTAGCTCTTAACATCCAACTTTAAGGTATGTTTGGGACTTCCAAGTTATTGTGTTTTTTACATTTGAGTTTGTCTTTTATGAAACATATTGATTTGTTGGTCTTTGAATCAGTTTTGTAGTTATGATTGGGTGTCACTGTCAGTTGGCGATTTAACACGTCGTTTAGTTGAAATAAAAGCAAATAGATATTATGTATAGTATGCGCATCGAGATTAGTGCAAGTATACGTTTCCAGATTTTTTTTGCCATTAGTTTCCTCATCATAACTTTTGTTGTTAATGTTCGGTTGAATTCTTTTGCAAAAGTTAGAACAATAAAATAATATGTGATTTGTTACTTTTAAAGCGGACGAACATGTACAATCGAGTCTATATGTTTAGGATCAGACGCATCGGCTGCTAATTTTTTTTTGTGTCTAATATTGGGGGTAAACATGTTTTGTGTCATCACTGTCATGTGATACAAAAGTGAGTATGCTATTAGAACTCATTGGTGCTACTTAGTTAAAAGTGTCTACGAAGTTTGTAACTAGCTGCTCAAAGTTTCTCATAGTTTTCTATCTCTTTATATGCCAGGTACGAGCTTACGCTTACCCGCAAGAAATGAAGCTGACACTCACACAGTTCATGTGCCGGTCAAAAAGTACGCTGGAGTTAGATCACTAAACATGCACTTAGTAAGATCCAAAGTAATTTCTAATTACAACTGAGATTGTTGTATGATATTCTTTACAAACTGTTATGCAATTTGTAATTAGAACTTGAATTGCATGTTTTTGTGTTTTCAAATTATACAGTACACATGTTTTATTCAAGGTAATATAAAAACCGGCCTAACTTTCTACTTAAAAAAAATACCGTGCAATTATCAACGACGTGAAACAATGCCCCGCCGCAACGCGGCGGATCGTCGCCCACCTCGTTCTTTTAAAAACTTCTTCAATGTAGTTTCGCTTTTAAAAAATTGTATTAAAATCTCTTGCAAGTTTCCGTGTCAATCAATATTATTTCAATCTAGCTTATTTTAAAAGATGCGGCTATCATAAACCAAAACAATTAAAACTGATAGACTAGGATAATTTGATGAAATTCATGATTCCATTTACAGACCCAATGTAGTATTTGATTTAAAAGAAAAACAAAACATGATTTGTCTCCTTAAGTTTTAACAGTAGTTAAAAGAGTAAACGGGAAGAGATCAAAGATGGTCTCTCCAAAAGAAATATCATAATCGGTTGATCAATAACCAACTTTGTTTTATGAAAAAGCGTTTGTGATAGAAATCAAATTCAACCAATGTGATCGCTTGATTTTACTGATTTTGTTACATGACCAATTTGAGTTATCGAGTTGTCTAATTAAAAATTAAAATTGTTCTGAACATACTAGAAAACTTAGTTTGCGATATTTACAACCATAAGCCAAAACAATTAAAACTGATAGATTAGGATAATTTGGTGAAATTCGTGATTCCATTCACAGAACCCAATGTAGTATTTGATTTAAAAGAAAAACAAAACATGATTGTCTCCTTAAGTTTTAATAGTAGCAAAAACAGTAAACGAAAAGAGATCAAAGATGGTCTCTCCAAAAGAAATATCATAACCTGTTGATCAGTAACCAACTTTGTTTTAAGAAAAAGTGTTTGTGATAGAAATCAAATTCAACCGATGTGATAGCTTGATTTTACTGATTTTGTTACATGACCAATCTGAGTTATCGAGTTGTCTAATAAACATTAAAATTGGGCTTTTAATAGTTTATAAAACTCGACTTTTATTTGCGTTTTAGTAGTATATGGTGTTAAAACAAAAGTTTTATTCCTCTTATGGTAGTTGAATTGAATAAAACTCAAGTTTTATTTACGTTTAAGCAGACTTAAATTGATTTTATGGGAAAAAAAGTCATAAAATTGAACGTGTCTAATTTTTTTTTTTAAAAAAAAAGAAAAAAAAAAGAAACTTTAGAAAATAGATAATTAATAAAACTTTAGATATTAGATGTGAAATAACGTGATATTCTGATGTGCTAAGTCCAAAACTTTTTAAAACTAAATGGTTTAAATGTAAAATTTCCAGTTTTAATTTTTATTAGACAACTAGTACCATCATTCAGATACCAAGCCTACAGACAACTTCATAGGACCATCCTCCATAATTTCCAGTTTTAATTTTTATTAGACAACTTCATATGACCATCCTCCATAATTAACTCAAAAACCTTCCCCACAACCAAAGTATCTCCAACAATAGTACCATCATTCAGATACCAAGCCTACAGACAAAGGCTAAAAGAGTCTCTAATCTTACATATTATTGTTATTATTATACTGAATTAATTATAATACCCAAACTTCGTAAATGTACGAGCTTATAAATATTAAAATGAATATATAAAATTGTACATATAGCAACGCTGATGTAAAATATCATTTACAAGTTTACTATTTAAAATTCTCACATATGCTAATAACATGTCTATATATAAGAAAACATTTACGGATACATAATGCAACGACTTATGATAAATAGGCATTGTCTTTCTCTTTAAACTAATTTTTAGTAAGGATATCTGAAGGATCAAAATTATTATAACTCACATATATTGAACTAAAGTTTAAAGTAAATGTACTTCATGTCTGAACCAGTGCGTTTCGAAACTTATGATTGGCTTACTAAATAAAGCCAAATAACCAATAAGTTATATAATTAGTTAAACTTATTGTTTGCTTTGAGTATAAATCTTACTACAAATCATTATCCCATGTGATCGATTGACAAAAACATTTTGCTTCAAAGTAGCAATCATCGCTAAAGTGGTTCATGCATCTCTCACAAAAAGTCTTGTATTCAATACTAGCTAAACATCTTGGGGTGGTTAACGAAAAGATTAGAAACGATCACAGTGATATTCCAGTTAGTTTCTTCATAACCCAAACGAGGAAAACATTGTCTATCCACACGTTTAGTTTTTTCAATAGTGAATTCGCCAATCTATACTATCTAATATATGAAGGTTTTGCACAAGTCTTTTAAGCACGCTGCATTAAAAATTCGTTTAATGTGCATATGTGTCTTTCCATATTAACCAACCTTTGTACAAGAGTCTAATGCATTATTTTTGATACATTAAACACACAAACTCAGACCTTAATCTTCTTCTCTACGGTTGGGATTTGATGTATTTTAGTAAAGTTACCTTCAATACGCTCCTCTTCAGTTACAGCTTCCTCTCCACGCTCCTCATCAATCATAATCCTAAAATAATTCCACCTATTATATGTGTAACCGAACAACCAAAACAAAAATTCAAAACCATATCACATATTCAAATCGGAAGAATGATTTCTACGCCATACCAATCCTTATACTGATTTATGCGCTCCCCTTTCTATCATCTCATCAGTTTTCCCATTATCTCAATTGGTAATCACTAATTTTCAATGTTTTATATTTTATTTTAGATCTTAATTACATTAATTTCATTCATGTTGTTATAATCATTCGATTCGATTAACGTTTTAACTGAAACCCTAATATTATTATTGGGGAAAATGGGTTGGATCATTAAGAACATTAGGAGAATGCTTGAGAAAGAAAGGTATGTGTTTTTGTATATCCTTTGATTATAAGTTTAATTGATTATTCTTTTTTATGATGTGTTTTTAAATTAGGTGTTCGAATTAGAGATTGAAATTGACTATACGGCTGACTATGCGGCTTATTATCCGGTATACTTTTAATCCCCATTTTTAATTTTTAAACCCAGTAATTCAGTTCATGCTGATTTTTGATTGTTTCAATTCAACTAATAATACATGCTTCGATTTAATCATTGTTTCAGTTCCACCATATTGGATAGTGAACGGCGAGCTCATGTTATTACGGCTATGCATTAATCAAGGTAAGAAAAAGTATAGGCGATATGTTTAATCTTTGTATGCACTGATTCTTATTGGTTCGTTTTTTATAACCTTGATTCCTGACGTGAACGGCCGTCTTCAAATGTTTGTCTGTGATATGCCAAAATGCATTTTAATACAATTTGTATCGGAAAAATTGCAAATGATGCAATAATTCCACCGGTTCAAACAACTTTAATATACCTTCATAATCGATCTATGCCAGTTATCAATTCAATTGGTTTTTTAATGTATTTTTGTATCTGATATTATTTATAATTGTGTATATTTGCTTTGATTATAATACATGATTTGGGTAATTTTCAGTTCCTGTTTGGAATGCTTGGGCGATTGCTTTGATTCAGATGGACCTAAAGGTTAGGACAAAATGTGCCCAGAGTTGTGTTTTTAGGGATAATAAAATCCACTTGGCCCATAATAATCGATGCATACAAGAGTATTATTTTTCATATGCTTTGTAAACGTGCATTCTAAATGATGTCGGTATATCTTTTTTGAAGGTTATAAGCACTATTGCATTCGTTAACATGAAAGAATACAAATCTCTTCAATTCTTCAACCAAATGAGATTGTTGTTAGTGGCGGTGCGAAGAGCCTAAAGGTTAGTGCTTGAATAACTAAAAACTCAAAGTTTTGTATAAAGCTCTTCTTAGCTTGAGTAATTTGATTGTGATATAGACTGACCACAACGTATTTGGTGAAATTTGTTACAAAGTTTTGATTTCCAACATGTGCTGTATAAATCAATTAAAATTACAGATATGTAATTCATCAAGCAATACTAGAGCACACGCGTATAAAGTCACTCAAAACAATATTACACTAATAGCTTTAATATCTCTATTCTAATAAATATTAAATTGTTTTTTTTTTGGTTTGAATATCATAGGAGACAGCTTCGAGCTGGAATTGGAAGTTTGAAACTGTTTCTACAATTGACAGGTAACGCTTTTGTATTTGGATTTTAAATAGTTATACATATATAGTTAAGTTTGTTGAATTTTATTTTGGTTTGTAATATGATTATAGGTCTGCAATATTTGAGATAGGTAACGCTAAAGTTATTGCTGCTGTTTATGGTCACTGTGAGGTACTTTTTGTTTATTTTTTCTTGAATGAGCTTTTTTTAATTAATAAATGAGAGCACTCAAAGCATTATGGTATTATAATAATTTGATGATTGAGGTTAATGATAATAGAAGTGGCTGAATGTATTGTCTTTAGGATCAGAAAAATGTTTCTCTACTAGAACTTTATTCCTTACTGAATAAATTATGTTATGAATGGTGTTCTCATGGGTTTGCAATAATGAAAGAATAGACCGGTGGACTCTCCTCTTTCTTCACTTATCACCCGGTTTGAAATAGCACTATACAAGCTAACAGTTGCTGACCACCTACAGGCGCTAATATGGGATGGTCGAACGGGTGAGGTAACAAGCCAAATTTGGTATTTTGTAGGCGTTAAACTTAATAAATAAAAATTCAGTTTTTGTTAGCTTTTATGAATGCTTGGATTGTTATATATAGGCTTTTACAAAATTTCATGTATGAGAACTTGCTACGATATTGTTCTTTGAAAAAATTGATAACGAGCACTAATTAATCTTGCCATGTTACGACATGTTATCTATAATGGATAATGTGAACGACTGAACGGTAATACACATGAAAAAAAAATTGTAATTTCACCTTTCTTTGTTTTCCATATCAGGACAAGTACAAGGTTTACACTTTATGCTTTGAGAGGGTATACGACGCATCACTGTTTGCCATATCAGGACAAGTACAAGGTTTACACTTTATGCTTTGAGAGGGTATACGACGCATCACTGTTTGAAGGAAAGGTATGTAAACAGCTTCAACCTTCATTCTTCATATGTTCATATATTTGTCAGTGACATCACACTCTTTTGTTAGTACAAGTTTTATAGTATCTGATGTTGTAGGTGGTCATTAACTAGCCTTAACACTAAGTTAGTGATATTATCACACTATTAGAATAGATTATTACATGTCTAATTAAATGCACACATTACACTAAGACCCGGGGTGGGCTAAAAGGAGAGAGGTTAGGATTAATGAGGACTTATCCCGGCTTCGAATTTAACAATGACACTGAAACCTTGAATAACTTTTAGAAGCATTATCTACTTCTGTAACATTCTTAAACTGGAATTTTTGATTTTACAAGAGAGAGCGGTGCTATTTTGATAGACATAACATATTTTTTTGTTGATACATTTTCATAATCTGTTATAAGGTTAAATTGTTTAGACGTAGACAATCAACTATGTGAAAGAGGTTCTGTAACATTTGGAGCCGGTATGAGTTGATCTATCGATTCCAATAACAATATTGCGTGTCGCGCATCATTTAACTTTGAAATTCACTTATCAACCTGTTTCAAAGCGAAGTTCAATCTTTTTAAGGGTCAAACTCAAAGATCATACTTTTTTATTACATTTCTTTTAAAACGGGTGAACCTTAGTACAAGACGAGTTAGGATCAGCATGCTTATGTGATGTAATCTTGGTACGAGTCGTAACTCCTTAATGAATAATTTATTTTACAACGGGTTAGGACTGCTTATGTGTTTTTTTAGCCGATTAACTACAAATAATAAAGGGTTGTTTGGGGTTACTTACATTTTCTACCTTTCTACTTATGCACTTATTTGTTGGCTGAAGTAACTACATGTAAACAGGGTTGTTAGGGAACACTTAATTTTACTAATTTTCTGCTTATGTATCAAGTAATAAGGGGGTGTTTGGCATTACTTGCTTTTTCTACTTTTCCGGTTATGTACTTAGTTTTTAGCTGAAGTAACTGCAAATAATAAGGTGGTATTTGCGATTACTTCTTTTTTTTTTTTATCTACTTACGTATTTATTTATTTTGGTTGAGGTAACTCCAAGTAATAAATTAGGTTTTTCGTATTAGTATTTTGTTTCTACTAATTTGCTTATGAACTTAACTTATTTGCTTATGTACTCAACAACATCTTTTTACTGTTGTACTCAACCTACACCTTAAGCTTGCTTTTTAAACTTACATTTTCATCATTTTGATAAAGTATATTGACTATAGTGTAATAATCTTTATATTGGATAGATGGTAGATATGTGAGCTGCGTAATTTTGGTTTCTAAGTTTCTAACAAATTACTTGTCTTTTTTTTGTAGCTTTTAACAGGAGCAAGTTTGTTGAAAAGCATACTTAAAAAGGTACAAAAGGTACAATTGATTACACTGTTTCTAATTTCACTTCTCAAATAATGTTGTTGGTTATTTGGTTGATTCATGCACATTTCGAGTGTACATGGGCATGTTACTTGCTATTGGACAACATGTTTTGTTGACCATTTTTGACCATTGCCATCCCCACTCTAATATGTTGTACAAAATAGTAAGTTGGTGTTTCAATCAAATATAATTGGTTTTCTGTTTAAAACTTATATTTTGTTTTTTGATATTCTTCAAGGTTTTATCTTTTCTTATAACTAAGTTTTAAGGTTTTGATTTATGAACAAGAAACAAAAAAGTAGTTCATAAGTTGCGGTTTCTGATGATGTTTTCTTTTTTGTTTTGTATGGCAAGTTGGATTTTGATTATGTGGTTTTCACATCTGATATATTGGTTCGTTTCCTTTCCTGGTGTGTTGGTTATGGTGGTCATGGTTTTGTTAGTTATAGTTGTCAATAGGTGGTGATGCTAAGATAATAGTACATGTAACTTATAAACTTGGGTCAAAATGGATTGTCTTGACGCGCCAACAGTTTGTTGTACATTTTCATTATTTCAGGTAACCAATACATTTGATATGATCACAAAAATCTTATTATTATAATAATCTAATTTTTATATAAAAGCACATGGGGCTTTAAGTATTTGAGTATACTTTGGAAGATTTACACGATCATTTGATCTACTATTAATAATACATAACCCACATTGCTTCATTTTCATATAATTGTGTTGAATTTGCCCACTAACTGTAAGTAAAGAAAGGCCTTTGAGGGGAAATTTTGTGTACAACAATATTATATAAGCTAATTAGCATTTTTGATGTGTACAGGAGTGAAGTTTCAGGGGCTAAGGGCGCAATTACGAATTCATAAATGTCTCCTTTCACTACCCTTCACGAACAACTGTAATTCTACTTGAACTTTAAATGTAGATTACATAGGTGGTGAAATGGACGGGCCAGGTGAGTTGAGTTATGTGAAACAAGTAAATTACGACGGGTCAAAATGGTTTGGGTTGAGCCTCCCAAAACTATATTTGTTTTTTCAGACACCTTATAAACTCACAGATCACCTTGTCAGCTAGATCTTTATATTGTTGGATTAATGTTTAGTTTTATTGTATTGATGAATGTATTATGTATAGTTGACTTTTAGTAAATATGTAAGTTGTAATAGTAATTTTTGTTATTAGGATTAAGTTTCTGGTAAAATAAGTTTGGTTTTTAGGATATATTGTTAAGATGGTGCGTTGTAGACATGGGAAAATTTGTTAAGCTGTAATAGAATGTGCAGTTTAGTAATATATATTCGTTTTCGTGTTTTCGGCCTTCAACGAGTGAAGGACATGGGCAACTTGGGTAGAAAGGTTATTCTATAATTATGTATTGAAATGATCCCGAGAATTTAGTAGAGGGTCAATTGAGGTATCGTGGAAATTATGTTTCAACGACCAAGTATAAAGCGGTTAATACCTAAGAGTTAGTTTGAGCGGTTAAAATTCCTTTCAATTCAAAATTTGGCTCTCGAAACCTAAAGAGCTTAGTTATTTAGAAATTAGAGAGCATTTGGGGGAAGTATATAACTAAAACATTTATCAAAACATGTAAAAATGAGGAATGTAATTTATTTAGTTTAACTTACTATGAAAAAAAAGTTTAAATACTAACAAAATTATACATCGGGTTATCGGGATCGAACATGATAAGCTTTAACATATGAACCTTAAACACAAATGTATAAGAATATTGTTTGTCATGTTTACCTGATAGATCCAATGTGGTGTTTTAAAACCCATATCAACGCGACCTTATCAGGCATTTATTGAGTTTGGGTTGAGTCTACTCTTTTAATATACATTGGCTATTAAATTTATTAGCGCTCACACATATCATTTGCTATTAAAGGCAATCAAATTTGGAGACGACAGCGCATAGAAGTTTATTATTTTAATTGTTAAAAACTCAATTGATTATCGAATAATTCACGTATTATCTCATTATTTCTTTCATATATTGATGGAACATGTTTACTTTCATTGTTTTTTTTATCATCTCATTTTCATATTTTTTAAAGGAAAAACCCGTGCTACTCAAGACAATTTGTTTTGGAGACCCCCAAGCTTGGACGTTGGTTAGTTTATTTATAAGAAAAGTAATCGCTTATCGCATAATGGACGCATTGTCACATTCTTTATTTCATATGTTAAATGAAACATACTTACGTTATCAATTTTCTTATCATCCTATTTCTCTATTTCTTAAAAAAATTACCCGGTGTCAACGGGTCTCTAAGCTAGTAAACATATATTATATGCATTTCATCAAATTAGACGAATCCTATGTATTTTCGTCCTCTACGGGTCAAATTTATTGCTAGTACTACTTTGCATCATTTTCACTTCAAAATCACTTTTGAAACTAATTGTGATGCATCTAAATGAATAGAGATGCATCTAATTCAAGTCGATGCATCTCAAATACGAGGTTATAGTTATTTCTCATTCTTCTCATTTTGAGTTATCTTCTCACTGGATCCTTATCCTAAATAGCTTTACTAAATGTGCATATTGATAGACAAAAAAACTTGACGATAGTAAGAATTGGCAAGTGTTTTTTAGCTTCTTTTTTCTTTTAATATTATTAAAGAAATGTATTGAATGAAAATCTTTACAACAAGACAGCTAAAAAGCTGATTAAAATGGTGGCATTTGTGAAGGACCCTCGTTTATACCCATGGATATTTATCCGAGTTTTTAGGTTAATTCCCCGGGTCGGGTTGTGACTTGTGAGTACGAATCCGTATTTTGGGCCCAAAAGAAAACATGATCTTTCCTCACATGATCTTTCCTCGTCACTTTTTTTTGCTGACTTTGAATTGAAAAAGAAAAATAACACAAATGTTTAAAAAAATAATTTGTCTTTGTAGTAAATTTTCAACAACCGAATTTACTCTCAACCATATTCAGAGGTCTTTTCAACTACCCGCATTTATATTCCACTTCATTTATCATATGCAGTACAAACAATACCCACCCACCCATTTACTCTCAGACTTAGGATCAAATGAGAAGAACTTTTAAAATAATAAGAATGAGANACCCAAAAAACTTACTATGAAAAAAAAGTTTAAATACTAACAAAATTATACATCGGGTTATCGGGATCGAACATGATAAGCTTTAACATATGAACCTTAAACACAAATGTATAAGAATATTGTTTGTCACGTTTACCTGATAGATCCAATGTGGTGTTTTAAAACCCATATCAACGCGACCTTATCAGGCATTTATTGAGTTTGGGTTGAGTCTACTCTTTTAATATACATTGGCTATTAAATTTATTAGCGCTCACACATATCATTTGCTATTAAAGGCAATCAAATTTGGAGACGACAGCGCATAGAAGTTTATTATTTTAATTGTTAAAAACTCAATTGATTATCGAATAATTCACGTATTATCTCATTATTTCTTTCATATATTGATGGAACATGTTTACTTTCATTGTTTTTTTTATCATCTCATTTTCATATTTTTTAAAGGAAAAACCCGTGCTACTCAAGACAATTTGTTTTGGAGACCCCCAAGCTTGGACGTTGGTTAGTTTATTTATAAGAAAAGTAATCGCTTATCGCATAGTGGACGCATTGTCACATTCTTTATTTCATATGTTAAATGAAACATACTTACGTTATCAATTTTCTTATCATCCCATTTCTCTATTTCTTAAAAAAATTACCCGGTGTCAACGGGTCTCTAAGCTAGTATAACAATAAATAATAAATAAATGGGTTTTGTTAACCATAACCCATGGGTTGTGTTTAAACATACCTTAAATAAAATGTTTACATTAAATGAACACTAAACATTCCAAAAGTTTATTTAAGAATAATAATTAAATAATCAAATAAATAAAATTTTAATAATAATAATAATAATAACAACAACAATAATAATAATAATAATAATAATAATAATAATAATAATATGAATAATTATAATAATAATCATAATAATAACAATAATAATAATAACAATATATACGAGTTAGAATAATAATAATAATAACAAAAAAAAAAATATATAATATATAATATAAAATATAAAAAATAAAAATTAAAATACAAGTAAATAATAAATCAAATAATTGAATACATTTTGGAGAGGTAGTCATCTTATAATTAATTAAAATCAATTTTAACTAGTTTATATCACTTTTTAATTTATTTTAATCATTTATAAATCGTGAATAGAACATAATGTTTAAATCATTTTTAATTAATTAAAATCATTTAGAAATTAATTAAAAAATTCAAACAATTTAATAATAATAATAATAATAACAATAATAATAATAACAATATTAATAATAACAATATATACGAGTTAGAATAATAATAATAATAACAATAAAAAAATATATAATATATAATATAAAATATAAAAAAATTAAAATTAAAATACAAATAAATAATAAATAAAATAATTGAATACATTTTGGAGAGGCTCCGATAGTCTTATAGTTAGAATAATAATATAACAATAAATAATAAATAAATGGGTTTTGTTAACCATAACCCATGTGGTTGTGTTTAAACATACCTTAATTAAAATGTTTACATTAAATGAACACTAAACATTCCAAGTTTGATATCACATTCCATGTTTAAAATAAAAAAATATGTATAATTATAGAATATACAAGTTTATTTAAGAATAATAATTAAATATTTAAATAAATAAAATTTTAAGAATAATAATAATAATAACATTAGTTTAAAATAAAAAAATATGTATAATTATAGAATATACAAGTTTATTTAAGAATAATAATTAAATAATTAAATAAATAAAATTTTAAGAATAATAATAATAATAACAACAACAACAATAATAATAATAATAATAATAATAATAATAATATACGAGTAAGAATAATAATAATAATAATAATAATAAAATATATAATATATAATATAAAATATAAAAAAATAAAAATTAAAATACAAGTAAATAATAAATCAAATAATTGAATACATTTTGGAGAGGCTCCGATAGTCATCTTATAGTTAATTAAAATCAATTTTAACTAGTTTATATCATTTTTTAATTTATTTTAATCATTTATAAATCGTGAATAGAACATAATGTTTAAATCATTTTTAATTAATTAAAATCATTTAGAAATTAATTAAAAATTCAAACAATTTAATAATAATAATAATAATAATAATAACAACAACAACAACAACAAGTAAATAATAAATAAAATAATTAAATAATATTAAAATTACTTTTGGTAAAGAAATATCCTCGCCAACGTTTAACTCAAAACATAGGTTATATACTTTTTGGAGAGAATTTCATCTCCGACAGTCATTTTGTAATTAATTAAAATCAACTTTAACTAATTTATATCATTTTTAATTTATTTTAATCATTTATAAATCTTGATTTGAAAATTATGTTTAAATCATTTTTAATTTATTAAAATCATTTAAAAATTAATTAAAAGTTCAATCAATTTAATAATAATAATAATAATAGATATAATAATAATAATTACTATTATAGTTAGAATAATAATAATCAATAAATATACAAATAAAATAATTAACTAAAAAATAAAATTGTAGTAATAATAATAATAATAATAATAATAATAATAATAATAATAATAATAATAATAATAATAAAAATAATAATAATAATAATAATAATAATAATAATAATAATAATAATAATAATAATAATAATAATAATAGTGCGAATAGTTATAACAATAATAAATCAATAAATAACAAATAAAATAATTAAATAAATAATAATAATAATAATAATAATAATAATAATAATAATAATAATAATAGCTATAATAATTATTAATAACAAATAAACTAATTAGATAA
The DNA here is from genome assembly GCA_014162995.1 of Artemisia annua. Taxonomy (NCBI): domain Eukaryota; kingdom Viridiplantae; phylum Streptophyta; class Magnoliopsida; order Asterales; family Asteraceae; genus Artemisia; species Artemisia annua. The sequence goes on along the minus strand of LBNU01002187.1, from coordinate 202,625 downwards.
ATAAATGAAATTTTAATAATAAAAATAAAAATAATAATGATGATGATGATAATAATAATAATAATAATAATAATAATAATAATAATAATAATAATAATAATAATAATAATAATAATAATAATAATAAGAAAACCCTAAATAAAATAATTAAATAATTAAATAAATAGAATTTTAATAATAATAATAATAATAATAATAATAATAATAATAATAATAATAATAAATATATAAAACATAAAAAAATTAAAAATTAAAAAGTTTCTATAATCACAATTTTGCATTTTTACAAACATTAAAGAACTAACAATATTAGAGTAATATTTTTTATTACGTAAATACTAACAAAATACTACTCCCTCCGTCCAATAATAAGTGTCCAATTTGAATTTTTTGAGTCTTTCTTGTTCAAGTTTGACCGTAAATATTTTTATTTGTGTTATATAATACTTGATGAAAATTATACCAACTGAAAATACATTTAAAACCCAATTCATGCATATATGTTTCATCAAGTATTATATAACACAAATATAAATATTTATGGTCAAAGTTTAATAAGAAAGACTAAAAAAAAGTCTAAGTGGACATTTATTATGGGACGGAGGTAGTATATAAGTATAAATATATTTGTATATGTGTATATATTAATCGGGTTGGGCGGGGCGGGGCGAGGATACACCGCTTCCCGCCCCAAACCCGACTAAAATCCTCGTTTAATCCCCAGACCCGCCCCGTAACCCGATTAGCATGCCCCGCCCCGCCCCAATTAGTTCGGGTTTCGGGTTTCCCCGTCAGATTCGGGTTTTTTTTGTCATCCCTATCCTCGCAAACGTTTTACTCAAACATTGCCCAAATACTTTTCCGAGAGAATGTCATCTCCAATAGTCATTTTATAATTAATTAAAATCAATTTTAACTAACTTAATAGTCATTAATAAATTATTTAAATCATTTTTAATAAATTTAAATCTTTTATTTTAATTTATTTAAATCATTTTTTTAGTTCTTTAAAATCATTTTTAATTATTTTATCTTATTTCCTATCCAAGAGCTGATGTCGACACAAAATTGTAAGTATACAACTTTGTATAACGTCTCAACAAAAAGAGTTCTTTCAAATAAAGATAAGTTCATCTGTAAATAAGATTTACCTTAAAACGATGCATTGTCCAGAAAATGAGCCTGAGCCACATAATGCACCGCACGTGCAGCTTTTATTTGCAAGGCAGATCCCTATAATAAACATGAAACAGGCATTTCGTTATCTCATCCACAAGACACCAGCTTTATTATAGTGTGTAAATAGAGTTGCTGCCCGCTTTATGTCTCTTGCAGAAGTAACCAAAAGTTTCAACCATATTCATATCATATTCGTCCATATAAGTAGGAAAAGATTTATCAAAGTATAAAAGTTTGGCATGCAAATTTTCCTCTATACACGAATCATCTTTCACTGCAATGCCTCTAGGGAATCTTACGAATGAATACACTACCCCCTCCATTCAATAAGATTTAGTCATTACAAAAACACAAAGATAATGTGGTATAAGATGAAAGTAAAGATTTATGTATTACCAAAACAACATCAATATTTTTCTGCCCAACTCTATCCAAAATTTTCCTGTATACACGAATCATCTTTCACTTCAATGCCTCTAGGGAATCTTACGTACTGCCCTCCTGCCATTCAATAAGATTTAGTCATTACAAAAATACAAAGATAATGTGGTATAAGATGAAAGTAAAGATTTATGTATTACCAAAACAACATCAATATTTTTCTGCCCAACTCTGCTAAACATCAATTTCTTACGAGATTTTTGGTTTTCAACATACTAGACCATAGATTTATAATGTTTTTTGTTTAGGTTCAAAGGCAATTACATAGCAAAGTTATTGCTAGTTTTTGGTATTATCTTAGATTAGTTTGTATTCCAACTTAAATGTAACCATCAGTTTAGAAATGTGAACATGAAGTAATCTAATACAATATTAAGCATCATCACTAAGTAGAAAATTGTGAAGATAGAACTAAACCGACTATGCACTTTGACTATATTGGTGCAAGCTAAGAAAATACACTGGAAAGACGCTGGATATATGATATATAATAAAGAAAAAAACTAAGTTTCAAAAAAATATATAATAAAGAAAAAAACTAAGTTTCACGATTTTTCACCTTATATTATGACTTTGATGAGTGCACGTTTCAGTATAACTCAAGCATTGTGTTTTCTCTTTTTGTGCTTGGTTTTCCCAGCATGTCTTCCATGGTAAGTTTGGTGAATTTCCCAGAACCCCTTTCAGTTACATCTGAGTGACGCTTTTGGCCTTACTTTTTGAAAGAATTTTGAGCCAGGAATGGAGTAGCATTATGGGTTAGATGAGTGTCATCTCTTTCCACATGCTGTGAGTTTGGATAGTTTTCTGTGAAGGATGAAAGCACTTCTCAACTGTAAAAGAACCAGACTGAAGTACGTATTCACATACACAGCACAAGTCCAAAGAGAAACAAGTAGAACATTAAAAATAAATAAATAAATAAATAAATAAATAAATAAATAAATAAAAACCCAACAACATTGGATTTTCAACCACAAAGGAGACCTGCAGATACATACTTGATGACTAATTTGTTTCCCAGAAGCGTCTGAAGTAAGAAAAGCTTCAATCACCCTCACCCCTCCAGAGTCATTTATGGTGTCAAGAAGATGTTCTTCCAATGATGTCATACTCGAGATAAAAGCATGGGTGAAATCCTATAGAACAAATAACACCAAAACGATTAGTACAATCTACTACAAGCACGTACAAATATTAACTAATTGCGCCATGTATCATACTTTCACATTTTTGTCATTGCATACATTTTCTTTTATTCCCCTTTGTATGCAATACACAGATTTTTTATGCAACTGTATGTAAGTGACATCAATTGGTAAAAAAGCGAAAGCATGTTTAGTATACAATTGCAGAGCTGTAATATGTATAATTGCATAGATTTTTTTTATTCCCAGAATTCATGATGGAAAGAACAATTTTCCATAGATAATGAAGTTGAGGAAACATAAGTTAAGAGCATATATAAATAAAAAATGTCACGTACACTTGGAAATTAAAAACTGACTGAAGAATCAATGTCCCCATAGTATGCATCCTAGCACCACTTGGCCAATCCCAGTTGGATTTATCTTAGCAGTAGAAGTAGTTATCAAGAAATAGTATCCGAGGAACAATGCACCTCGGGGGCTCGGTTTCCACAGATACAGCACCACTGAGAGCTTGACAACAATGCAAAAAAAATCAAAAAAGAGCGGTGATTAGAAAATGATAAATTTTAGTTCAAAGTGTAGTGAGTCGATAGAGAGAAACATCGCATACCTTTTGTTCATGACTATGGAGCTTCTGACATGCAGCAAGAAGAGAAGCAACGACCCCCCACTTGCCCATTCCAAAAAGATCTTTAAATCTTCAACCAAGTTCGTTCCAAATCAGCTCAACCTATATGTGACAAAAAAAAGTAAATTAAGGGTTAAACGCCCATACAGGTCAAAGTTTCCAGATTAAGGCAAGTGTTAACCAACATAAAAAATGCTCCAAAACTTTTGGATCACTTACATGATCCTCCATTAAATGGCTGAACGCAGCTTCTTTCATTAAACCCAAAAGTTTTTTGGTAGCATTGCTGTCTATGAGATTCCCTTTGCAGCCTAAAATAACCGGAATCGCATGTGATAAGTTCTCGTATCCAACCAACAACTTCAGATCCCATCTGCGTCCCGTGGAATCTACTCCCATCTGACCGGGAGGGCTTCAGATTTAACCGTTGTGCGAGAATAGCAGATGACTTTCTGGAATGAAAGTCTGATGAATCTAACAGCACCCCTTCAAAGACACAAAAGGCTTCGAAAAACATGAGATCCATGACAGTTGGTCATAACCTTAACAGGATTGGCAACAATTGCCTGACATATATCATTCAAATTGACTTCAATAAGAGATTGGTCTCCACCTTCTTGAAGATGTGCAGCTAAAGATTTGAGAGCTGTTTCAGCTACATGATATCCGGATTTATCCATTGAAATACGAGGGAAATCTTTTGAACAGTTTTGAAGAAAGTTACAAAGTTGATCTTAAGCACACCCTTGAAGAAGTGACTGAAATGTGTGACTTATGATGTAATCCGTTGCAAGTTCATCTTCTTTCCCACGTGTTTCTTCCAACGCGTTTCGACATATAGATTATCGTTCCTCCATATTTTCGGCACCTTCGATTACATTTGAAATTTCTGAGAAGTATTTTGCTGTTTCCGGATCAACTTGCTGTCTGTGACATCACAACACACATGCTAACCACCTTCGTAAGAAGCTATTACTACGATTACAGGAGTGTTTGGGATTGCTTATTAAAGCTGCTTATTGTGTTTTGATACAACATACAAGCAATTTTGAGTGTCTGGATAGAAACTAAACTGCTTGTAATCATCTACTTAATTAATAGTGATAATAAGCAGCTTGAGAGTTGCCAACAGGGTGCTTGGGATTGCTTATCTACTTAACACTTATCGTTAAAAAAAGATAAGCAGATTTATGTTTTTGGATTCATTGCGTTTTTAAATGCTCGTCTCCTTTACAGATAAGCAGGTATCAAGAGAGTTTATGATTGCTTATCAGCTTTAAATGCACAGAATAAGCAAATAACCACTAATAACCACTAATAAATAATCCATAAATACCCTTTCAAACTTACCAGCTTCTCATTATTTTACTCTCAAATCCGTAAATAGGCAAAATTTCCTAACACCCAAAAAAAACTGCTTATATGACTATAAAATTCCGTTACACCAATACATTTTCTTATAGCTCGATTAAAATTCAACTCAAATAGCACAAGCAGTTTCTATAAACAATCACAATCCTACAATAAACTAAAAAGAACTCAAATTCCATTAAAAATAAGCATACAAACCTCAAAAATGACGTATGTGGTGCAGACGACCCATCTTGATATTTACTTTTCTTCATTGACTTCCGACTCATATTCCTTCTACCCCCACCCGACTATAATCCAATAGCAACCATAACCAAAACCCTAACAGAAGAACAAATAAAAGTTATACTATTAGATAACAATTAACAAACATAAACTAAACATGTTATAGGGGTTTTTGTGGTCTTATAAGCTTATTTGATTTCAGCTTATGTTTTATAAGTCTCAAAATAAGCCAGAAAATGGGGCTTATGAAATATAAGCTGAAATCAAATAAGCTTTAAACAAACACCCCCTACATAGGAAATGACATATGAAGCAACTAAATCCAAGGGTATATCATTAGACATAATGCTTTGAAAAAATTTGTCAAAAAAATAGTCGTGCTTCGAAACATCCAGATATGGTCAAAGTAAAAGTCAACCCACATGAATATGGCTTTAGTAGTTTAAACAACTTGGTTATTGATGAATATAAGGATATTCTTTTTATATTTGGTTCTTATTAGTTAAAAAACATGTTAGCAAACAAAAATGCCTATTGGGCATGATAAGTACAGATATTTTCTAATATGGAAATTTACATCATTAAAAAGAAAGACAAGATCTATTATATCAAATTATGAGCCATTACCTCCTTGTACAAAGCGCAGTTTAATTCTCAGTTGATTTTGCAAAACTTCAAGAACAACTTGTTTCTCCTTATTACCACAATCTTTTAGCCAACAGATAATATCAGATAGGGCAAAAATTAAGCTCATCAAGAACTATCCAATGTCCACGTCTAACAGCCTTAACCAACACCCCTTCTCGAAAAACAAGTTTCCCAGTTGCATCAGTTATGTAAGAACCTAAATATTCTTGTAAATCAGTGTGTTCATGATTATTAATCCATACAAACTCATGACCAGTTACTGCAGCAAGATACTGAACAAGACTAGTCTTTCCGTAAGATGTGGGCCCCTGTAACAAGACTGGATACTTTCCAGCAAATATAGCACGAGCCAAATTGCAGAGTTGCTTCCTCACACTCTCAGCCAATTCATACTTGTCCGTAAAATCATCAGATTCACAGTCCTTCGCATCAAAGTACATATCAAATGTGTAATGTGGGGCTGCTTTTTCATCCAAAAGATGCCTCTCAATTAGTTTGTCCATTACTTTGGCACTAGGAGGATCTAACATGCTAAGAAAGAACATTGCAGATCCATCATAATTAGCTCTTTTGGATCCACATTTAAGAGTAGCGTTAACCGTAATTGCCTGAAAGCAGTAGAAACTACGTGAATGTTTATCCTGGAAAAAGTCATTTGCATAAACATGGAGAATAAATAATCCATCACATTTGACAAACCGCAGAATGCACAATTTTAAGATCACTTGACTAAGGGAAAATGAACAAAGTAGCAATGAATACAACAATGTTTTTTGTGGAGAAAATGAAACAAAAAAACTTCTTCCCAGAAAGTAAAAAATAATTATAAAAACTAACTTTTGGTTTTGTTTGCGATATCGAAGGCATAAACACATAAATTTTGGCTATTTTGTTCATTTTCCCCATGACTAGACATCATAGAAAGACAGATGAGACAAAACTTTCTTAGCGCGAAACTTTTTAGTGTGGCGTCTTATCAGCTTTCTTGTTTTTGTTATAGTTAGTTGCCTAGCAAAAGGAGACTCTGAATCACGTTCACTCCAATCACCTGCCATGTGATCTCATTCTACCCATCGCCTCTCATTGTCCGCAGCACAATGGCCTTAGCCCTGCGACGCTGAGAATTTGGAATAGTCAGATGACAAATCCCTCACTTGCACCCTCAGGTAGGCCAGGTTATTAGAGCCTGATCTGCTTTACCAGAGGGACCACCGTCACTGTCACTAAATTGAGATCAGTGGTGGGGATACCAGAAACGGTCATCTTTTTTCCTTGACCGCGTAAATTACCTCTGAACTTCTTACCCTGTACCGATAGAATCATACGATAAACATGTGTTAATGTTTGTCCGGTTTGTCCAATACTCTATGCTCTTGTAATAAGATAACATCACATTATTCATCTAAATTATGCTAGTCGAATCATTGTGGTTATCAGAATAAGTATCAAAAAACCTAGTTGGCTAACATCTAGTTTATCCTAGTTAAGATTTTACACCTGAATAATTAACAGGTAGATTTACAAGATGGAGCTTAACATTTAAAACTCACATTAGGGTATTTTTGTACTTGTCAGACTTGGATGGAGATTAGACTCTCACAGTGATGCTAATGATAATTAGAGAAGAGCAGTTGAAGTTGAAACATAGTTGCAGTAGATTAAATGCCTATATATAGTGGTGGACCTAGAATCTTTGAATGAGGACTGAATTAACTATATTCCAAAAGAAAAGAAAATGCTAGCTGGACTTGTGAATAATATCATAAATTTAATCCTCGACCAACCTGGCTTATCTTGATATTATGGAATTCCCTCATTACCCGAGGTCTAGACCTTTTCTCATCATTTGGTTTAGTTATCTTCTTCTCTTCTTGAGAAGAACGACCAGTTTTGGAAGTCTTAATGTCCTTATATTCCATCTTTGATGGAGCAAAATTCAAAGAATGAAGTTGTAGCACAAGTTCATCTGCAACAGATTCCTCACATTTTCTGTCAAAAGATGAAGATCGTTCTAACTCGAGTGCTATGACTTTCCCATTCTGCCCCTTAGATGCCTGCATGTGTGGTGGCATGACCAATGATTAGTGATATGCTTAAGAAACCTGACACCAAAGAAACATTATAATATTAAAGGCGATCAAAAACCCACATGTGTCGTATCACCATGGATGGATGGATTCCTTCCAGATGTTACTGGCACTACATACGGGTTGGATCTGGAGGATCCCTCTGACTCTTTTGTTGAGTGACTGCTTGAAGCAGAAGCCTCATTCACAATGGAACCTTTTTTTGCTCGTCTCAAACCAGAAGTAGTTCCAAACTTCCTATTTATCAAAAGGCAATGTTCAATTGTTAAAAGTTTTCCAAAAAATTGACAAGTCAATAATAGAAAGTCTCCTAACCTGTCGTCGCTGACTGTCTTACTCCTCCTCAGGGAAGAAGTACTCCCACATCATTCTGTACATCGTCTTTGTCAAATGTATTTTCAAAGGGTAAATGTCCACCTTTAACGATAAAACAGTAGTTTTGATTAGTACAGGATATGTAAATATCACACAACTTAACAAAGTACTTTGTTGTGAACCTAGCCAGACCTACATCTTTGTAATCCTGTCAAAATCAAATATCCACATATAACAAAAAGATTTATTAGATTGTCAGGAATGAAATCCACTCCTGACCCCCACAAAGGGATAAAATTCAACAACCAAACAAGAAAACAGAAAAGAAGAATAAGGAGCATAAGCTTTTGAAGCATGAAGATTCAATTTTCACGCCATTCTTCCAAAATTTGGTGCAACCACACCCACTTGGTTGAGAAACTAGAATTTAATATTTAATGTAGAGGTTGATATACATGGATTTACCTTCTAACAGGGAGCTAGGATATATATTCACATATTTAATAGCTATTGGTGGTGAGTGTACATGAGTTTTTTTCCTCAGGAAATAGACAGGTATAATAAAAGGTGATTTTGTGACATACAATGCAAGTTGAATAACTAAAAACATCACACGAAGAAAGAGAATTTTGATATGATGTTCAATGAACATAGCATGGTGTGTACAATAAACTTAGCGACTCTTTTGGCAATACTAATAGAACGTGTATACGTGTAGTAATGATGGAAGCGCTAAAAGTATGGAGGTCAATAAATTCTACCATATTGTAGCAAATCCTAAAGGTTTCGGTAGCTCACTGTTATATGGCAAATCGTATTATTTAATGTTTATCCCAAGGTAAGGAGCATCTCTTGTTAATGGAGTAAAAGTACCTTAGCTGAACAAGTTATTGAGTAATCAAGCTTACCTGCCTCCCAATGACACTACAATTGTGGGTTTTGAGGATAGGCTAAGATTTCAGAAGAAGGTATCAATTCAATTTAGTCTAAACAAAGGATTTAAATTTAAATACTGTTTTCTTGGTTGAACAACTCAATGAAATCTTATGAAAGCCAGGAAAAGAATATGCATTTGGTGTTCGTTTATCTAGATGAAACATATGATAAGAAGTGACAAGGTAGTTAAAGGCAAAAGCGACCTCAAAGCGACATGCCTTTCGCTAAGGCGAGAAGCGACAAAAGTGAGAGCTTCAGTGAAATTTGAAACGTGGGGAGAGAGGATTATGTACTTTATTGTTAATAAGTGTAGTATTTAATATTATATTAAAGGGTTAGTTTTGTAATTATTTGACCTAATTTAGAAGTTTAGGGCTGGCTATAAAATTTCATTAGCTAAAAATTTAAAAAGTAGCCGTTATAAAAAAAAAAAAAAAAAAAAGAAAGCGAGCGCTTCTCGGTCACTTAACAATATTTTTTCTCACTCTAGTAACGCGCTTTAGGGTAAACCGCCTAGCTTTTGACTACACTGAGAAGTGACATGACAAACTTCTCAAACAAAAAGTACTTACCATACATGCTGAAGGTTTACACCAAGGAACAACCAGAATGTAAGAAGTGAGAAAACATATGCAACCATGAGACAGGAAATTCCCCCTGCCTCTAGAGTTACCCAAGATTGGGATCGAGGCCTTATCATTCTTAATGTTATAATTATAATATATACGAGTTAGAATAATAATAATAACAATAATAACAACAATAATAACATTAATAGTTAGGATAATAATAATAATAATAATAATAATAAATAATAATAATAATAATAATAATAATAATAATAATATAATAATCATAATAATAATAATAATAATAATAATAATAATAATAATAATAATAATAATAATAATAATAATAATAATAATAATCTTTCCGTTCGAAAATAATTGTCCTCTTTTAACTTTTTGAAGTCTTCCTACACTTTGATCTTGATTATTTTTCGTTTGTGTTATATAATAGTTGATGTAAAATACATGAATGAATTGGTTTAAAATGTATTTGTAATTAATATAATTTTTATCAAGTGTTATTTAATAGAAACAAAGATATTATAGATTAAAGTTGATAAAATGAGAAGTCAAATTATGACAATTATTTTGGGACGGAGGGAGAAGTAATAATATTTAGAATAATAACAGTAGTCAACTAAAAATGATTTAAATTAATTAAAAATAATTTGAATTAAATATAAATAAATTATAAACAATTTAAATTAAATAAAACTTATTCCTATCATTTATAAATGATTTAAATAAATTAAAAGTGACTTTCGCATATGAGTAATATAATTAAACATTTTAAATAATTTATAAATCATTTGAATATATTTAAAATAATTTATAAATAATTAATAATAATTTAAATTAAATATAAATGATTTCGATGATTTATAAATGAATTAATAAAAAATGATTTAAATTAATTAAGATAAATAATAATAATAATAATAATAATAATAATAATAATAATAATAATAATAATAATAATAATAATAATAATAATAATAATAATAATATAATAGTTAGTATAATAATAATAATAATAATAATAATAATAATAATAATAATAATAATAATAATAATACTCCTTCCATTCGAAAATAATTGTCCTCTTTTAAATTTTTGAATTCTTCCTTCACTTTGATCTTGATTATTTTTCGTTTGTGTTATATAATAGTTGATGTAAAATACATGAATGAACTGGTTTCAAAATGTATTTGTAAAAATAATATAATAATAGTTATAATAATAATAACAATAATAACAACAATAATAACATTAATAGTTAGGATAATAATAATAATAATAATAATAATAATAATAATAATATAATAATAATAATAATAATAATAATAATAATAATAATAATAATAATAATAATAATAATAATAATAATAATAATAATAATACTCTTTCCGTTCGAAAATAATTGTCCTCTTTTAACTTTTTGAAGTCTTCCTACACTTTGATCTTGATTATTTTTCTTTTGTGTTATATAATAGTTGATGTAAAATACATGAATGAATTGATTTTAAAATGTATTTGTAATTAATATAATTTTTATCAAGTGTTATTTAATAGAAACAAAGATATTATAGATTAAAGTTGATAAAATGAGAAGTCAAATTATGACAATTATTTTGGGACGGAGGGAGAAGTAATAATATTTAGAATAATAACTTTATAACCAATTTAAATTAAATAAAACTTATTCCTATCATTTATAAATGATTTAAATAAACTAAAAGTGACTTAAATAAATTTTCGCATATGAGTAATATAATTAAAAATTTTAAATAATTTAAAAATCATTTGAATATATTTAAAATTATTTATAAATGATTTAAATTAATTAAGATAAATAATAATAATAATAATAATAATAATAATAATAATAATAATAATAATAATAACATTAATAGTTAGGATAATAATAATAATAATAATAATAAAAATAATATAATAATAGTTAGAATAATAGCAATAGTTAGAATAATAATAATAATAATAATAATAATAATAATAATAATAATAATAGTTAATGATTTAAATTAAAAAAATAATTTGAATTATAATTTAAAATGATTTAAATAAATTTTAATTGATTTAAATCAATGACTTTGTTTTTTTAGAGGGCAAAAACTTAAGAATATTTTAAATAATAGGTTAATGTCACCATCCAAACTTTTAAAATTTACGCATATGGTCGGCGCAAGCAGATTTTGATGTAACAAAAAAGAACATAATTAAACATTTTAAATAATTTACAAATCATTTTAAGTAATTAAAAATGATTTATAAATAACCAAAAATAAATAAAAATGATTTCTATGATTTTTAAATGATTTAAATTAATAAAAATGATTTAAATTAATTAAACCAATTTAAATTTAAATATAAACGACTAATCATTTAAGAATGATTTAAAGTAATTAGATTTAGAAATTAAAACCAATTTAAACGATTTAGATAAATTATAAATGATTTAAATTTCTCCAAAAGTGTTGACCAACATTTGAGCGAAGCATAAATTTAACTAAGGGATTATGGTTTAGCTAAAACACTTTTGGTGAAAACATGTCCTTACCAAAAGTAATTAAAACTAGAATTTAAATTGATTAAAATTATTTTAAATAATTTTTAAATGATTTATAAATAATCTAAAATAAACAAAAATTATTTTTATGAATTATAAATGATTTAAATAAATTAAAAGTGATTTAAATTAGTTAAAGATGATTTAAATTAATTAATAAACAAAAATTATTTTTATGAATTATAAATGATTTAAATAAATTAAAAGTGATTTAAATTAATTAAAGATGATTTAAATTAATTAAAATAATTTAAATTAAATATAAATTATTTTATTAATTAAAAATGATTATGGTTTAGGTAAGTATTTTTGTCGAGGACATGTCCTTGTTAAAGTAATTAAAAATAGAATTTAAATTGATTAAAAATATTTTAAAATTTATAAATGATAAAACGAGAAAGGAATTAACTGAGCTCATTAGAAACATGCTTAGTTAGTTCACATGAGAATCAGACCGGTACATGTAACCCTGTATGTATTGAGTTATTAATTCGGAAAATGTAGGAAGATCATGTAACTGCAAAAGAGAGTTGTTACGACAACAAATCGGCTACAAAAAAAAACAGATAAAAACTCAAAGTAATAACTACAAAATATTTAAAACAAACAAGCATGAAACAAGTCAAACCTTTTTCCCCAAGTAATAGGGATGCAGACAAACTCAAACTCCCTGTGTAACCATTTTCTAATTTTTCAATAGTTTGAACAGAGAATAGAGCAGCAGAAACCTGCAAAGCCACCATGTATAAAGATATTATTAATCACAAAACATACTTGGAATTTCAAGATCTTCCAAGAAACAACATAAGATATTCCCAAGTTGTCTCATGGCATGTGGTTGCAATTAAATGAAGGTGCACTAGAGGGAAAGTTAGGCAAACACTGGGTGTTGATAAAAAAAACAAATATGAAGAATGAGGTGATTGAATTCAACCATACAAATTCAGCAGTATTTTGGGATTACTGGCAACAACAAAAATCAACAGATTGCAAGGTAAAACATAAAAATTTGAAATATTACAGTTATTAAAAACTGTACCTTTCTATTAATTAAGCAGATTTTCCAATATACATCCCAAGAGCAGAGCATCAAGCAGATTTTCTCCCTTAGGTCCCAAAGAGCCAAGACTAAAGTCAGTTGTACTATCCTTTAAATCAACTATAGCTACAAGAAAGGCAGGCTGCACATTTGAACAGTTGGCACACAAAGTGATCTGAAAAATACAATAAATGCAAACAAATATGCATGTGTAGACCAAAAGGTACTGTACATAACATGAAACTGAAATCAGTAAGTGAAACGTTGATCTTTATCATGATGAGAAGAAAAGTGAAACAAACCTGGTAATATGCTGCCGAAGCAAGCATCTTAAACGTGTTGACAACATCTTCATCTGAAGGTGATTTATCACTTATGATCATTATGATAGAATTCCTAAAATCTGCAACCTGGAAATAACCACGGACTGGTGTTTTACCTGCTTGTCATCCAGACCAACACAAGCATTCCCAGACACGTATTGTTGTAAATCATCAGCATTCAAGGGTAATCCCCTTTACCCAAAAATAATAGAGAGCACTTACAGCACCGGATCTTCTGTCGAAGTAAATCATAAAGAGTTAAAACATCAGATTCACGGTCCTTCGCATCAAAGTACCTATCAAATGTGTAATGCGGGGCTGCTTTTTCATCCAAAAGATGCCTCTCAAATTCTCAATTAGTTTGTCCATTACTTTGGCACTAGGAGGATCTAACATGCTAAGAAAGAGCATTGCAAATCCATCATAGATAGCTCTTTTGGATCCACATTTAAGAGTAGCATTAACCGTGATTGCCTGACAGTAGAAACTACGTGAATGTTTATCCTGGAAAAAGTCATTTGCATAAACATCGAGAATAAATAATCAATCACATTTGACAAACTGCAGAATGCACAATTTTAAGATAAACATTGCTACTTTGTTCATTTTCCCTTAGTCAAGTACAACATAGTTGTTGTACTTGACTAAGGGAAAATGAACAAAGTAGCAATGAATACAAACAATGTTTTTTGGGGAGAGAATGAAACAAAAAAACAACTTCCCAGAAAGTAAAAAAGAATTATAAAAAACTAATTTTTGGTTTTGTTTGCGATATTGAAGGCATAAACATATAAAATTTGGCTATTTTGTTCATTTTCCCCATGACTAGACATCATAGAAAGACAGAGGAGACAAACCTTTCTTAGCGCGAAACTTTTTAGTGTGGCGTCTTATCAGCTTTCTTGTTTTTGTTATAGTTAGTTGCCTAGCAAAAGGAGACTCTGAATCACTTTCACTCCAATGACCTGCCATGTGATCATTCTCCCCATCGCCTCTCATTGTCCGCAGCACAATGGCCTTAGCCCTGCGACGCTGAGAATTTGGAATAGTCCCCTAATCGAGATGACAAATCCCTCACCTGCACCCTCAGGTGGTCGTTTAGGCCAGGTTGTTGGTCCCTGTCACTAAGATTGAGATCAGTGGTAGGGATACCAGAAACAGTCGTCTCTTTCCCTTGACCGCGTAAATTACCTCTGAACTTCTTACCCTGTACCAATAGAATCATACGGTAAACATATGTTAATGTTTGTCCGGTTTGTCTAATACTCTATGCTCTTGTAATAAGATAACATCACATTATTCATCTAAATTATGCTACTCGAATCATTGTGGTTATCAGAATAAGTATCAAAAAACCCTAGTTGGCTAACATCTAGTTTATCCTAGTTAAGATTTTACACCTGAATAATTAACAGGTAGTTTACAAGATGGAGCTTAACATTTAAAACTCACATTAGGGTATTTTTGTACTTGTCAGACTTGGATGGAGATTAAACTCTCACAGTGATGCTAATGATAATTAGAGAAGAGCAGTTGAAGTTGAAACATAGTTGTTCAATCTAAATTTGATACAACCCATAGCATGGTAACAGTTGCAGTAGATTAAAAGCCTATATTGGTGGACCTAGAATCTTTGAACGGGGACTGAATTAACTATATTCCTCTATTCCTTTGTGTGGGTTGGGGGGTACCTCTCACGGCTGTCACTGTTTATATATATATATATATATATATATATATATATATATATATATATATATATATATATATATATATATATATATATATATATATATATATATATATCCAATCCCTCATCGATCAATAGGAATCTATACAAAACTTCTTGTAACGATTAAAAAGAAAGAGGGGGTAGTTTTCCCCAACTGCTCCAATAAACATTTAACAGGAGTGTATCAATGTCATTTACCTGCATTCCTTGATTTGAGAACCCCCCAAATAATGTTTCTTAACCCTTGAGAACAGCCTCCTCCAGGTTCCATTAAAGTCTTACAGCAAATCTAGAGCCTTTGTACGTCACTAGTAGTTCAACCTGTTCCGTATAATGAAGTAAGATACATTAATAGAGTAAGAAAGAAAAAAAATGCTAGCTACTGTTAGTGTTGGCAGCTACTGTTTATTATGTGTGGCAAGAAAGGAATTTTAGACAGTTTAAGCAAGAATTCAGAACAGAGGAAACTTTGGTGACACTCATTTCTGAGAATGTTCAGTTTAAGCTGATGGGGCTAAGAGTCAAGAAATCAAGACCTGTTCTGAAAGTTGCAGAAAGATGGAAGCTAAGATGGGCAGATATGGCTTTATAAGTCATGGTGTGAGATGGTTAGAAAGTAGAATTGGTCTTGGATGGGGGCTAGTGAGCCATCAGCCATGAAAGATGGGGCTACTTTGCCTTAACAAATGCTAATTCTACAATATGGAGAATAAGGAAGAGAAGTCCATTTGATAGTGAGGCCTTGATAAGTATCTCTTCTATAGATCATAATTGTGAGGTAAGGAGGATGCTGCAATTTAGGTCTCTAAGTGTGAAGTTGGAGTTTCAGCACGAATGGACATTTTGTCTGTCTCTCAGGTAAGGAAATGTAGTCATAGGTTGGTGACTTGGTGAATAGAATGTGCAGAGAGGATAGTTCATGTCTAGTATTGTTCAGTTAAGCATTGCATGCTTTGCTATAGCTGCATGTGTTTTGAGAGTTTGGCATGTCATTGCACTCTTAATAGCTAGCTTATTGTAATCTATTATATGGTTTTGGTTAATATATATTCACCTTTTCCGAAAAAAAGAAAAGAAAATGCTAGCTGGACTTGTGAATAATAACATAAATTTAATCCTCGACCAACCTGGCTTATCTTGATATGATGGAATTCCCTCATTACCCGAGGTCTAGACCTTTTCTCATCATTTGGTTTATTTATCTTCTTTTCTTCTTGAGAAGAACGACCAGTTTTGGAAGTTTTAGTGTCCTTATATACCATCTTTGATGGAGCAAAATTCGAAGAATGAAGTTGTAGCACAAGTTCATCTGCAACAGATTCTGCAACAGATTCTTCACATTTTCTGTCAAAAGATGATGAGTGCTATGACTTTCCCATTCTGCCCCTTAGATGCCTGCATGTGTGGTGGCATGACCAATGATTAGTGATATGCTTAAGAAACCTGACACCAAAGAAACATTATAATATTAAAGGCGATCAAAAACCCACATGTGTCGTATCACCATGGATGATGAATGATTGCTTCCCGATGTTACTGGCACTACATAAGGGTTGGATCTGGAGGACCCCTCTGACTCTTTTGTTGAGTGACTGCTTGAAGCAGAAGCCTCATTCACAATGGAACCTTTTTTTGCTCGTCTTAAACCAGAAGTAGTTCCAAACTTCCTATTTATCAAAAGGCAATGTTCAATTGTTAAAGTTTTCCAAAAATTTGACAAGTCAATAATAGAAAGTCTCCTAACCTGTCGTCGCTGACTGTCTTGCTCCTCCTCAGGGAAGAAGTACTCCCACATCGTTCTGTACATCCTCTCCGTCAAATGTATTTTCAAAGGGTAAATGTACACCTTTAACGATAAAACAGTCGTTTTGATTAGTACAGGATATGTAAATATCACACAACTTAACAAAGTACTTTGTTGTGAACCTAGCCAGACCTACATCTTTGTAATCTCTGTCAAAATCATATATCCGCATATAACAAAAAGATTTATTAGATCGTCAGGAATGAAACCCACTCCTGACCCCCACAAAGGGATAAAATTCAACAACCAAACAAGAAAACAAAAAAGAAGAATAAGGAGCATAAGCTTTTGAAGCATGAAGATTCAATTTTCACGCCATTCTTCCAAAATTTCTTCTCTAAAGATGAGGTGCAACCACACCCACTTGGTTGAGAAACTAGAATTTAATATTTAATGTAGAGGTTGATATACATGGATTTACCTTCTACTATAGCTAGCATAATCTTCCAGTATATATTCACATATTTAATAGCTATTGGTGGTGAGTGTACATGAGTTTTTTTCCTCAGGAAATAGACAGGTTTTACATGGTTGACAAGTATAACTCGAATAGAGACGCTACAACTAGATTATATAATAAAGGGTGATTTTGTGACATACAATGAAAGTTGAATAACTAAAAACGTCACACGAAGAAAGAGAATTTTGATATGATGTTCAATGAACATAGCATGGTGTGTACAATAAACATAGCGACTCTTTTGGCAATACTAATAGAACGTGTATACGTGTAGTAATGATGGAAGCGCTAAAAGTATGGAGGTCAATAAATTCTACCATATTGTAGCAAATCCTAAAGGTTTCGGTAGCTCACTGTTATATGGCAAATCGTATTATTTAATGTTTATCCCAAGGTAAGGAGTATCTCTTGTTAATGGAGTAAAAGTACCTTAGCTGAACAAGTTATTGAGTAATCAAGCTTACCTGCCTCCCAATGACACTACAATTGTGGGTTTTGAGGATAGGCTAAGATTTGAGAAGAAGGTATCAATTCAATTTAGTCTAAACAAAGGATTTAAATTTAAAGACTGTTTTCTTGGTTGAACAACTCAATGAAATCTTATGAAAGCTGGTAAAAGAATATGCATTTGGTGTTCGTTTATCTAGATGAAACATATGATAAGAAGTGACAAGGTAGTTAAGGCGAAAGCGACCTCAAAGCGACATGCCTTTTGCTAAGGCGAGAAGCGACAAAAGTGAGAGCTTCAGTGAAATTTGAAACGTGGGGAGAGAGGATTATGTACTTTATTGTTAATAAGTGTAGTATTTAATATTATATTAAAGGGTTAATTTTGTAATTATTTGACCTAATTTAGAAGTTTAGGGCCGGCTATAAAATTTCATTAGCTAAAAATTTAAAAAGTAGCCGTTATAAAAAAATAATAATAATAAATAAATAAATAAATAAATAAATAAATAAATAAATAAATAAATAAATAAAGCGAGCGCTTCTCAGTCGCTTAACAACGCTTTTTCTCACTAACGCGCTTTAGGGTCAACCGCCTAGCTTTTGACTACACTGAGAAGTGACATGACAAACTTCTCAAACAAAAAGTACTTACCATACATGCCGAAGGTTTACACCAAGGAACAACCAGAATGTAAGAAGTGAGAAAACATATGCAACCATGAGACAGGAAATTCCCCCTGCCTCTAGAGTTGCCCAAGATTGGGATCGAGGCCTTATCATTCTTAATGTTATCCATGGATCACATGATGAAAGAATAACAATTGATGCTACTAGGCAATGTGTTAAAAATTATTCTTTGAAGAACACTTTCAGATCTATAGATATAAAGCTGAAATAACGCGGAGTATGAGAAATGAAACTTTATTAGACAAGGAAGAGGATCACAAGTGCATTTGGACATTAACTTGTTAGGAAAAAGACAAGTGTACCATAGATGTGAATGTGAGCAACAAAATGAGGGCAGGAATAAAACTGATGATAAGCAAGAGAAGGTTGGATTGCAGGAGTTGAGAGAAGTTGAGGTAACACCTGCATTGATCATCTCCAATGCAAACATTCAAATAAGCCTATGGTGGAGATTGTTACGAGAAGTAGATATTCACCACGTTTCACAACAGGGGTAAAGAGAGTTAAAGTTTGCACGCAATAGACATGTCAAATATCATAAATGATGGCTTCGGACAAGAATACATGGATGAATACCGTTATGTAGACACCCTAGGGTGGACATTAACTTTATGGAAAAAGACAAATGTACCATAGATGTGAATGTGAGCAACAAAATGAGGTCAGGAATAAAACTGATGATAAGCAAGAGAAGCCTGGATTGCAGGAGTTGAGAGAAATTAAGGTAACACCTGCATTGATCATCTCCAATGCAAACATTCAAATAAGCCTATGGTGGAGATTGTTACAAGAAGTAGAAATTTACCACGTTTCACAACAGGGGTAAAGAGAGTTAAAGTTTGCATGCAATAGACATGTCAAATATCAAAAATGATGGCTTCGGACAAGAATACATGGAAGAATACCGTTATGTAGACACCCTAGGGTTTAATCTCCATTATGTTTGCTCTTGTGTTGCACTGTTTTGTAATTTGTCTTCAGTACGTTGGGTACAAATATTCTTCTTTTCTGCCTTTTTGTAATTGTAGGAGGGACCCCCTTCGGTCTTAAAAGTAACGTAGAACAAACAAAAGGTCTTTGAAAGCTTACCATGTCATTTATCTCAGCCACTTTTTTGATTTGCAATGATATGGGCATGACACATGATGGGCTTTTATTTTTCTCTTTCTCCATAATTCGTATTTTTGCAGCTTTCTGCATAACCATCATCAAAGATGCAGCAGCAATCTTTCGTTTGTGCATTTGCAAATTCTTTCCTCAGTCTTTGCACCTGTACATGTGAAGCATTTTAGTATTTGCAAATATAATGAAGAATACAACAATGATAATCACAAACAACAATGATAATCACAAACATTGCTGCATGTTTACATGCAGTCATGCCCCCCCTTCCTCCCCTAAACGACTGAAAACTTGCAGATATTACCAGTTTCAACTGGAACATGCACTAGTGGGATGAACATACATAGACAATGAAAGAATCATAGTTTGATAACTAGCCACAAGATTTGATTGTTTTTAGAGGGGAGCTCTCCATGTGATGTATGAACTCTAAGAAAAGTTGTAGGGCTCTGAACTTATTGCATCTTATTGCAAGTGTGATAAAAAAACAAATCCAACTATTAAGAAATCAACATAGAACAAATCATGATAAACTTAGTCAGCGTGCATATGTAAAGCATAAACAGGTAAACCCGTCAACTGCAATATATACGTGTATCTATATGTATACAGTTGAGTTGTCTAATTGCTGCAATCCATGAATTTAAAATACATCTGAAAATATTAGTACTTTTTTATATCAACGATGCCACCAAAATAACACAACACAGCAAAAAACAGAAAAGCCATAGTTATATATGAACTTACATGTTTTGCTTTCAAAACATGATGCAAGAATTATATACAGAACTCATCTCGAAATGCATGCTTGTGAGAAATAAAGATCTACATTTAAACAGTTCTTGAATACGTTCTAGCCCCAGTAACATATTTCAATATATATTAGCCCAGTAATTGAGTTTTAGCCTAACAACACATTGCGAAGTTTAGCAAATAATTAGCTGAAAATTTTTGCATCTTACCAGTGTTGATCTTCCACCAGTTATCATCCAAAGATTCCCTTCCTTATCTGAATATGAATCTCCAGAAGCATCAATAAAGAGACAAAACTTCCGTATATCATCACGTGTCATGAATATCCCTAATATTACATAAAACAAACTTCAATAATTTAAAGTGACAGTAAATAACAACATATTGCACATAAATAGCTCAGTTTTATTTATACTTTTATAGTACCGCGTTGCATCCATGTTGCTCCAATTTGTGGAGCCAACACAGAAAGATAGTGACTTTTATCTTCGATCAAAATTAATATCTTCCTCAGAAGAACCTGATGTGCTTTCATTATATGGTTCAAGATACCAAATAGCCTGCTCTTTAGGCATATCCTCAGTATATTTCTTCCACCTGAAGATCAAAAAATAACATTGACTAAGTATAAAACGGACTAAAAAGAGAATCACACATTTTGACCCGTACTGATTGAATCATTCTCTAATTTAGACTAGTCGTGCAAAGCTGTGTCAAATGCAACATAACCATTACTTGGAGACTATGAAAGAGAAGGGATGGGTCTGAGAGAGAAATTCCACCTCAACGATAGCAAAGTTGATTTGAAAGGATCATATATTTTGTCACGTGTTATGCATATCCCTAATATTACATAAAACAAACTTCAATAATTTAAAGTGACAGTAAATAGCATCATATTGCACATAAATAGCTCAGTTTTATTTATAGTACCGCGTTGCATCTATGTTGCTCCAATTTGTGGAGCCAACACTGAGAGATAGTGACTTTCATCTTCGATCAAAATTATATCTTCCTCAGAAGAACCTGATGTGCTTTCATTATATATGGTTCAAGATACCAAATAGCCTGCTCTTTAGGCATATCCTCGGTATATTTCTTCCACCTGAAGAACAAAAATAAAACATTGACTAAGTATAAAACGGACTAAAAAGAGAATCACACATTTTGACCCGTGTTAAGTTCATTCAAAGAAACTAACCGTCTTCAAAACCACTATTAAGATCAGAACCGCAACCATCAACCATCGTATGTCCATCAAAAGCTCTGTGTCTCCTCCATTTAAGCTAAGANGAACAAAAATAAAACATTGACTAAGTATAAAACGGACTAAAAAGAGAATCACACATTTTGACCCGTGTTAAGTTCATTCAAAGAAACTAACCGTCTTCAAAACCACTATTAAGATCAGAACCGCAACCATCAACCATCGTATGTCCATCAAAAGCTCTGTGTCTCCTCCATTTAAGCTAAGAATTTCATGTACAAGGTCCATATAACATGACCACTCCTCCCACAACCCACTAAAACCTCATGTTTTTCTTCTTCTTCCTTTTTTTTTTTTTTTTTTTTTTTTTTTTTTTTTTTTTTTTTTTTTTATTTTATTTTATTTTTTATTTTATTTTATTTTATTTTTAATCCTGATAACTTAACGACTCTAAAAACACTCTAAAAACATACACTTTGGGGTTATTTATTGTAGCCTGTTGTCTGATGTAAGAATCAGCATGCTTTTCGAGTATGAGGGAAGTTTCAGAAAAATCATCAGTTAGTGCATTGCCAACTGGACGACGTGCACCCATGCATGACCAGGCGGATAAGGTTGAACGGGTTTTAACTACTACTTGTGCAACATTTTGGGCACGCTTCATCACTACCTACAATTTATCAAAAAAGAAACAATTACATATCCCACTTGGGCTTATCTAGGAGTTGTATTATCTCCATGTCTCCAACAGGTCGAACAGGTAAAGTTTTATAATTTCAAACAGGTTATTTATCCACCTCTAGAAATAACCAACCATAGTTGTAGGTTCAGAGCAATGATTAGAATTTTACATACCTGCTATAAAGGAGTTGCCATAGAATGTGATTGCACTTTTACCATGTTCTGTCTCAATGACCTCTTTACCTATGCGATTTGATGCTACAAGAGGTACCTACAACCATACACATCAGCCTCTTAGTAATAGTTGCATTTGATAGCAGAAATGAGCAAAATGTTCCAAATTGCTACTTCAAACCAGAATATAACATGAGACTGTTTAGTATTGACATTTGACTAACCAAATTAGCTCCAGCGTGGCCTTGCATAACTCGTTTCCAGTGATCACGTGAATCAAGACCGTCATCTTGCGGTTCAGAGCCTAAAACCAAGTGTTCATGAAAAGCTTAATCCTTCTATTATTAAATGTACTTTTGAGCAGGTAAAACATTTTAACAATATAATTTCTAGAGTAAATTACAGTGTCCCATTTTGCCACCCCTAGGTTTATCATTAAACCTTCCATAAGTGAACCAAAATGAAAAAGAATTTTGTACCAGCAACCTTGGCTCTTGCATTGGCCATTGATGGGAGACGTGAGCCCAAGGCAGTTGCAGAACGAAATACAACATTCAAAAGTCTAGTTTGCTCAACTTGATCACGCAAATCATTTAGCTAAGAGGAAGCTGTAAACTGCAAATAAAAAATTCATTAAGAAATGATTTATATGATCCATATTTGACATAGGTTTTAGCTCATATTCTAGTACTTTCGTCACACATGAGGAACAGAATCCTGTTAAGAATCTTTAGTTTACTATTTATGGGAACTTTTTTTGTACTTTATTGGGCATGACAAGTAAATCACTAGGCTAAAATCTTCAAAAGAGGAGTCAGGAAATGTTCCTCAATTTACAGAGCAGCATAGGGGGTAACTTTTCAGGAGAATCAAATGCTAAAATCGGGGAGTTTTAGTACCTAGGTGCGAAGGTTCCAGTTCCGGTTCATAGTTGCTGTTATATTTTGAGAATTGAATGCAAGCTCTTTCAAAGGTTTGACCTGGAACACAAAGAATTGAACAACTAATGAGCATATATATAGAG
>LBNU01002187.1:126910-171717 GCA_014162995.1 Artemisia annua | reverse complement strand
ATAAACAACAAGCACATAAAATCAGCCAAATCCACAATAGTAGCTCCACTTCCACAATAGCAGCTCCTAACCATCATAAAGAGACAAAACCAGCTGCAAGAACATTGACTTACACATGATGAACATGACTTCCACTCTCTCAAAACCCACGTACCAATATAGAGCCACGAATCAAATCGACTTGTAATAAACCAACAGGAACAATCACCACTTCCACGAATTAACTTACAAACCATGCCAAAACCACGATCAAGATCGACTTACATGTAATGAATGGACAGCAGTCCAACTTTCAACCAAAGATGTATACATTTAAGCGCAGCAGCAACAATCAAAACCTTTAAAAACAAAACCCTAAATACAGGGTTTTTAAGTAACTTTAACTAATTATGAAATAATTAGTTAAAAATGTAATTTTTGGTAAAATTTATTTATTATAGTCGAATTATATTATTTTTAAGTATATAAAAATAATATTGACTAAACTTTGTATTCTGAGGATTAAACATAATTAAAAGAGTTAATTATGTTTAAATGTAAAAGATATATAAAGTTTAACAAATTAAATTGGTTATTGGGCCAATGAGCCCAATGAGCCCAATAATGGACTCGTTGGCAGTTGGNCAAGAGATCGGACGTAATATAGAAGGTCTAAACCAACCTAAATAAAGATCCAAGATAGGTCGATCTCCAGAACCCAAAAGGAGGCCAGATCCACAAGTCGAAACCCATTAGAATAGGAGAATGAATCAATGTGCGCCATAAATAAATCGTCCTAATAAATATTGTAATCGATCACAACCGACTTAGGATTTCAGAAAGAACAAAGGATCGATCTATAATAAAGGGAACGATTTAACCCTAAAACCAGAACCGACCATAAACATAATCGATTATTTAGGGTTTAAACCAGCCTCCTCTTAAATATAACACACCTCTAACACCGATTGCATACTAACTAAACGAATTAGGAGATTATTTAGCAGTAGAGAGGCGATATTAGTGGTGGTTTTTTGGCCGGACAAGGGGTGGAGAGGAGGCGGCTGAAATCGCCCCTAGAGAGAGTAGACATGTGTTTTCTTGTTGCAGCAGCAGTGGATATCATACGGTGGGCAATTTTTTTAGGAGTTGGGTCTCCATCCCTCTTGCGCATTTGGACAAAGACTACACCATTGCAGCCAGTATCAAGATAGTTAAAACGCCTCTGTTGCACACAAAAAAGGAACTTGCTAAGCATACGCAAGATGAACTCTGTAGTCTAATAGCATGTCTGACCACATTCTATTACCAAATATCAAGCGATACGCAAGATGAACTCTGTAGTCTAATAGCATGTCTGACCACATTCTATTACCAAATATCAAGCGATGCAATGATCTTAGGATATTTAACTCCACCCCACAAGATGATAAAAGTTCATCTTAAAATCAAATATGGTAATATTAGGTGATTTGCATACATAAAAAATCAATTCACCAATCCAGTTAACTCAAATTAGGCTTGATTAATGTGGGTCCCAAAAATATAAAAATGAACCATTTATAAACAGTGAGTTACCTCCGTCCTTCGATAATGAGTATATAGATCTTGAAAATATTCAACAACAGCAAGCGGATTTTTTGCGTCTGAGATGTCGATATCCACAATTGGTTCCTCAAATTTGTCTTCCATTTCAACCTCCTATTACCAAATTAATAATATCCAAATTAGTAATCTAAAATATCCGGAACTACTTACCAAAGACACACAGAAAAATTAATACCATGTGATCCTTTTGAGGTTCTGAAATTTCCAAAGACATTGGCTCAGGTTGATCCTCTACATCTTTCCAAACCTTAAAACTTTCAGTTGATGTTTCGGCTTCAAAACATCCTAATTCAATTAACAAAATCCAATCATTATATGAAATCAACTAAATTTAAACAACAAATCATTTTTTCAAAATATGTCATCAAACGGGCATTACCTTGGCAAGAGGGATGTTCATAGGTATAGTCAATATCATATCAATCACATCCACAATTTTCTAAAGAGCAGGATGATCATCCCATTCACTTAAAAGATGACGGATTCTCTGTTGAAGTTTAATAACTGGATCCACCATCTTAGACAACACAGAAGCATTTGAATACTAAATCACAAGCCAAGAAGAGTTTTATAACTAAAAACTAATAGTTATAACCAACAGAAAAGGTCAAAGAAATGGCACAACTTACCTTTTAGAAGTTGCAAGCAGTCTTTTGTAGATGAGATGCAACTTCAGAACACGGTGAGGTTTTTTTTTGTTTGTTTTTCTTTTTTCCTTTTTTTTTCACCTCCTTTTTTTTTTTTTCTCCCTTCTCTCTCTCTTTTTTTAACACGGTGAATTGATGATGCCATAGAGATGTAATATCACACACATCGGCTTGCTGTTATAAAAGAACAAAATATAAATACAGCATCAAATTACTAGACGTGCTATAAATTTCAGCTAAAAAAGGATGTTAGCATTCTCACAGTTACCTGAGCTGAAAAGAATATAGATTTATTAGCAAAAAATTCTCAGCTTGGAAGGACTTCTTGTGGGCAAGTATTATCTGGATGAAAAGACAAAAACAAAATTAGAAACTTGTAACTGTAAACAAGATATAATGTTCTGTGACACTTAAAAAAAATTAGTCACCTGCTGATAGAGAGATCGAGCAGATAACAAAAAGAAACGATGACACTCAGCAATATGTGGAGAGCTTAGCCAAAGATTACGGGAAGCAAGCCCAAGTTTCAAGCGACGTGCATTGAGATTTTTAATGCCAATTGGATCTCTCCTGCATTTAAACACGATTATCAGAAAGAAAATAGAATAAACGTAGCAACAGTATACAACGATCAGTTCAGAAAGAAAATAGATCTCATTTTAATGTATTGGACATATATTCCTTACAGAATCTTGTCTAGGGACTTCGTTGCCACTGGTTGGAAAAGCATATCCGGCACCAAATCTGCATAAGCATGTTGGCTCAAGCTTTTCTGCATCAAGTAGAACAACAAAAATTTTAATGTTGGCACAAACTGATAAATAGTCATATGGCTATGCATAAGTAAGTTCTAAATGTGTTATTTATATATGTTCAATGCATACCGCTTCAAGTCCACGAATATTGGTGATTTCATCGGATACAAGCTTGTTATTGATCAAGAGTGGGAACTGACTTTTCAATTGAATTTTAAGGTAAAGCGTGGATAATCAAACTGAACAATTTGCAGTACTGAGGCACCTTCAGTTGAGCCCAATGAAGTACTGAGGCACCTTCAATTGAATTTTCATCTGCATAATAATGATATCAAAATCATATTCTGATAACTCCATACTTGAACTTTATAAAAGAAAAAAAGTCTAGCAAAGAACTAGACTAATACAAATACAGGGGGTTTTGAAGCCACTCAACCCAACTAATACAAAATTTTGGGTTTTCATACTTTAACCAATTAAAAGAATACAAAATAATATTTGTAGGTTATAGTAAACTGTTAAAACAATATCTCAGTTGGCCATTTCGTTTTGTTATATCTATCAAGGATAAAGACAACTAGACAAGAATAACCAACTAGCAAAGATGTAGTAAGCATTGAAATTATTAGGTCACCGGTCTTATAGCTTTTCAAGACTAGACTGATATCACATGATATGATACTAAACAAATAGACAAAATATCTATGATCATCAGTGTTATACAGATCAAGTATGTGACTTTTTAAATGGAAGGAGCTGCATTTGCAAAGATGCATGAACCAAAGGCCGTATGAGATCTATTGCTAGATGTGATGATATCAGGATTCAATAACTATTTAATAGTTAATAGAGCATTTATATGTGCACACGCCTTCATATGTAAACACATAAGTCTAAATAACAACTAAGAAAACACATAACTGTAACTAAAGCATTTGAAAACTCTAAAATTCCTTCAAGCTTTCTGTACAGTTTCAAAAAGTTTTGAACTTTCAGATAAAATTAAGACCAAAATGGAAGCCCACTACTAGCTCCTTATAGTTGGAAACAGGTCACCACAACCCAATCATATTCAAGCAGGTGTGTATTGGTGGTATAAACATCCTACACAACTAAGAGATCTAATTTTTGTTAATAAAAGTACTCACTAGTTTCAGCTGATTTAAATAAAGGTGAATATGGGAAATTTAGCAAGGACTTATGGGTAATAATGAAGAGTTCAGAATCAGAAATTTAAATAGGTGATAAGAAACATAGCAGACCAAAGCAGTAACAGTTCAATTTCAGCATATAGCAGCAAAGATGCTGAAGAAAGTTCTAGCACATATGTTCACATTACTGAATCATTAAGCAACAAACATACACCACACATGCAAGTGTAATTTACTGAGTAGGAAGACTGCCAGGTCCACTGAATAACTTGCCAACATTTGAATGTTTCCGATTCTCATCATAAGATGCCCCTCCCTGCACCATACCCAAATCCTAGACCAACTCCACATCCAGCACCAAACCCTAAACCAACTTGCAGACCTGGAATTCCAGGACCTAACCCTGCACCTGAAGTAATATTCATTTTAGGTAACCAAAGAACAAATTCACTTAAAACACTGTAGTATTTCCATCTTAATTATGCTAGTAATAGCACTTTTGCATTTGCCTATACTAGTAACTTGAAGAAATAGAAATGAAACTCATGCATAACAATAAGCTAGTAACTGATGTATTACCATACTGAAGGGACCCCTCCTATGAAGAGAATCTGAGGACGGTGACATGCTGCTCATTCTTGTCATAATGCGAGAATGCAAGTTTTGGTTTGGAGCACCATCAGCATCTAGGCCTTCCACATCACCACCACAGTTACCTTCTGAACCAGGCTAAGGAGTAACATCTCTACTCATCAAACCAGAGTCATTCGTGACATCCACTTGGAGAGATATGATGGGGCGACCTGTAATTCCCTGCACATTGCTTCGTCTCCACAGCTCCTCTTCAGCATTTAATATCTATTAATCATCACAGTAAGAATCCACTAATTAATAACTCTAATAAAAACATAGCAGATAACTTTTATAACCATTACATACAGATGCAAATCTGCAATTACCTGTTTCAGCACTTGCACCAATTTATGCTTTCTTTCATTCAAAATTTTCAACTTCTCCTCGATCTCTTTCTTCCTTTCCTCTTTGTCACTTAAAGTATTATCTTCAGGAGGCTGCAAAGAAAAAAGGTAACAATAATCACATGAAAATTCATTCCGAAATCACAAAAGCAATAACAAATGAGAAACATAGAACAAATTCTCTGGCACACTTACTACTACTACTATTACTACTCCTGTCCCAAACTCCCATAAAAGTCAACAAGCAAGAATGTTCAGGGACTAAGGGGCTAGAAGTTGGTTTGTTGGATCTGAACTTAATTGTAGTTAGTTAACTTAATGAGGAGGAAATATTTGCGGTCTGTGAACCAGTGATCCTCTATTTGCTATCCCGTCACGCTATCATAAAACAATAATTGTTGACAGACATGTTGCAAACCCATATGTTAAAGATCACAGTGGCACACATATTACGCTTGGTAAGATGTAGAGGTCAAGTGAATCAATGATTAAAAGAAAGGCTGGCAGTAAGGGTATATGCTTCTGCATGTATGCTTATTAGAAAGCTGTTGATTTCAGATGAAACTAAAAATACTTATTCTACAATCTTATTTAAGCTTAACCTTTTTTGAATAGTTTTTTTTGAAAGGCATTATATTTAAATAAAAACTAGCAAGAAACTACATGATGCTGACCAAATTGATTCTAAACTTAGACAAGTGGCATTCGACCATAAACCTTTTATGAACAGTATTGAATAAGCAGAAGCAAACACACAATTTTGAAATAAGCAAACACTAGTTCCTAGTTACCTATAAGCAGAAGCAAAGACACAAAAACATAAAAGAATCCAAAATTACGAAACAAGTGATCGATCCTAGTAAGTATATTCTTTAACGCACAAATGCTCCATAAATCGATGTATTAAATCTCCCCATCACATTATATATATATATATATATATATATATATATATATATATATATATATATATATATATATATATATATATATATATATATATATATATATATATATATATATATATATATATATATATATATATATATATATATATATATATATATATATATATATATATATATATATATATATATATATATATATATATATATATATATATATATATATAT
Source organism: Artemisia annua (assembly GCA_014162995.1). Taxonomy (NCBI): domain Eukaryota; kingdom Viridiplantae; phylum Streptophyta; class Magnoliopsida; order Asterales; family Asteraceae; genus Artemisia; species Artemisia annua. Next base: position 165,467 of record LBNU01002187.1, on the reverse strand, counting down.
ATATATATATATATATATATATATATATATATATATATATATATATATATATACACATATATATATATACATATATATATATATATATATATATATATATATATATATATATATATATATTATATACACACACTAGCAATAGCAAGAATCTACATTACATCAATGTCACCGCCGACCAAATTGATTCTAAACTTACACGAGTGGCATTCGACCCTAAACCTTTTCTAACCAGTATCGAAATTGTTTTTATTTCGCACTTTACAAAATCCAAACACTAGTTCCTAGTCATCTATAACCAGAATCAAACACACAAAAACATAAACAATCCGAAATTACGAAACAAGCACAAAATAAAAGGGTATACCAGTTGATTCAAATCTTGATCATCAACATTAGCCTCAATCGAATCATTCGCCGTAACCGTAACCAATTTACCACCATTCTCTATCTCATCACACCCATCCTTCACCTCACTATTAACAACAATATCCAATTCACCTTCTTGTTGTTGTTTTTCTTCATCAGAACCATGATGGTGATGATGATGATGATGATGATGATGATGATGATGATGATGAGAACTAGGGTTAGGGTTAGTTTAAGAAGGGTGAGGTTTAGGGTTGCGTAAGCGTTTGCCTTACGACGGTGGATTAGGGTTTTGAAATCTTTGGGAGAGATTGTACGGACGGGCATAAGCCATTATTGGGTTTGGGTTTCGTTACTCGTCGTCTTCTTGTGGTGCAGGTTTCCTTTGTATATTGCTATCGCCACCATGATCTAGGGAGGAGGGGGTGTTTGGGTGAAGATCCCTCTTTCCCTAACGGTAACTTTTATCCTATATTTATAGACAAGAAACTAAAGTGGACTTGTTAATCACGCAATTTGATTTATGTTGTTGTATCATGTCTTTTAATAAGAGAAATTTGTTTAAATGGACCATAACTACTAGTACTCCATGTTAAAAAAAAAAAAAAAATCGCATATGTCTTTTACGAAAATAAACTTTTTCATACCATCCGTTAGATTTAACTTAGGACAACTTATAAACCCTAAATGTGTTTCTCGTTCTTCTAGGTGATGTTTTAAGCGATTGAAAAGTCACTGAAATTTTGGGTGATCATTGGGTCGAGGAGTGAGGCGATTAAAGCACTTCCTAGGCGATCAAATTTTTTGGGCGAGGAGTGGGGCGATTAAAGCACTTCTACGCAAGACCTGGGCGAATGAAAAATGATAGGCGAGATGCTTGGCGAGTATAAGCACCTGGGCAAGTGTTGGGGCGTACAACAAAAATTCTAGGCGAGCCAAAATTGGTTTTCACATATTGATACTTATTACTGGTAACATGTCTAGAATTACTATTTTCACATCAAATGTATAATATTTTATACATGAGTTATAGGTTGTTATTGGAAAAAGGGTTTGGGTTTAGTAAATATTATTTTGGAAACTTCATATCCTATTTGATAGATCCTAAGAAATGGTTAATGCATCTTTTTCAAAGATTCGGTTTGCATTTTATTGTCAGAGTTCATTTTGGTACTTGATTGATTTTTGGTCCCGTCTAGTAATTTGTGTTGCCTATTGGTTTGCATTGGTAATTGACTTTTTTTAATAATCTGGTTAACTTTTATACTTAGCTAATTAATAAGTTTACGAGTTTCATCTTTATATATAACGAGGGAAGGCGCATTGTGCCGGGGTGTCATTTCGATTTTCTCATTTGTTATGTGCTTAAGTTTATCGAATACAGTGGTGTTTATGTTGATGTAGTTATCTTGCATTTACTCATAAGATGTTTTATATTTGTTGTTTCATAAGTATTTTGATTGTAGGTTTCATGCTTTAAGGTTGGTTTATACTACTTGAGCTATGCAAAACAGTAATGGATTAGCCATGTCGCCTATAGTGCATGTTACCGTAACCGTAATTGTAATATCCCGTAAATTTCCCCTCTTAATTTAACAAGAATAATCTATCGTCACCGTTTAACTAACCGTTTTTACGGGCCAAATTTTTCTTTTTATTCAACTATGTACCAAACATCACTCAAGAACCCTCCCCCTCAACCCAACACATATAACACCAAACGGACCCTTAACTTGTTTTCTTTTTCTTTTGGGCCTGGTCACCCTACACGATCCCAACACAAACAAGCCCAAACACTTATTAATATTTTCGATTTAGCCATCCCACGAACGTTTACTTTGGCGTGTTTTCTTTTAAATTCACTTAACAACACCTTTTGCATGTCTCGACTAAACTCGCTTCTAAGAATCGAGTTTGATAACTTGTTTTCATCTATTCGATCCTATGATGGCTAAATATTCGACCAAGCTTAGCTCGACGCTCACATTATACCACTTGGTACAATTAAACTCAAAATCATATTTGGCTTAGCCAATCGCTTCTTTCGAGCTCCAAACCCTCTGAATAACTTCAAACGAGAACCCTTATGTACATTTGTCACGTTTAATACTTGCCTTGGATCTTTTTGAACACCTAAGCTACTAAACCAAACCGGTTCCCTCTTTCCTTTTGTTTTGATCGACTAGCAAGGATGAAACAAATCAAGGACTTATGAAAACTCTTACACACCTTGGACCGGCCACACTCTTTTCCAAACTCTTACACACCTTGGACCACACTCTTGTCGAAACTCTTACACACTCAAGCCCTCCTACACGTTTGGTATATCATGATCACAAAATGACATCTTGCTTAAAAACAATGCATATGCATCCAATACTCCACCGAATCGTTCCCCAATCCAAGAAAATGCATTTGCAATCATTATAGATACTTACACACTCTTACCACACTATGACACACTCAAACTTACTTACACACCCAACTCTTTTGTTTTCTTTTGCTTTGTACGCCACCCTTCATGCAACTTGTATTTATAAGTTTTCATCCCATGTCATACGTATATCCACGCTCATATTGGTTTCATTTCATCTCTAAGTCTTTGCCCCCACCCCATTTCCATTTCATTCATACGTACACAGATAAACACCTCACATTTTCATGTTTCACTAATTGTTCTAAGTCTCTTCATGTTGCTGTGTACGAAAGGATTGGCCAAGTTTTCCAAGGATTCGAGCCGTGACTAGGGTCATTGGAACATTGGTCTCAGTTCCTTGTTGGGTTGCTAAACGAGTAGCACCAACCTCCATTCCACTACGAAACTCACGTCGCGATCTACACACCCTTTCCTTGGGGAAAGTAAGTCACGTTATATTTTTTAACACGTTATCATCTTTCATTCGTACCCACTTTAGCTTGCACTCTTAATTTATGCACTCTCGTAATTGTTTTTCGGATATGAATGTGGCATCACAATTCCTTGCGTGGCTATGCATGAAGTGACAAAATATATAACTATTGATAACATATATACGTTCGACTTGCACACAAGAAAACCTCACGAGACCAAAGCTTGGCTCTCGTTGAACACATGCTATACTAATTATGAAACCTCAAGGATAACTTATATATACATATTAACATACTACTAAACCCAGAAAGTTGTTTTGAAAACTTAAAAACTAAAAAACGAAATCAATTTTCCTAACAGTTATATGTCGAGCAACTTTTCTGAGTGACCATCTTTGGTCATTTGATTCACCTAGCAAACGATCATCAAAAATTACGAAACTTGGTGGATTTAAAGACCTCCCAGCATAGATCATCAAGGATCAAAAAAATTTCGAAAAAATTCAAAAGCCACGTTTTAAATTGATGTCCTTTTGGAAAATGATAGGGGGACGAGTGTTGGGCATACAACAAAAATTCTAGGCGAGTCAAAATTGGTTTTCACATATTGATACTTATTACTGGTAACACGTCTAGAGTTACTATTTTCACATCAGATGTATAATATTTTATACATGAGTTATAGGTTGTTATTGGAAAAAGGGTTTGGATTTAGTAAATATTACTTTGGAAACTTCTATCCTATTTGATAGATCCTAAGAAATGATCAATGCATCTTTTTCAAAGATTCGGTTTGCATTTTATTGTCAGAGTTCATTTTGGTACTTGATTGATTTTTGGTCCAGTGTAGTAATTTGTGTTGCTTATTGGTTTGCATTGGTAATTGACTTTTTTAATAATCTGGTTAACTTTTATACTTAGCTAATTAATAAGTTTACGAGATTCATCTTTATATATAACGAGGGAGGCGCATTGTGCCGGGGTGTCATTTCGGTTTTCTCATTTGTTATGTGCTTAAGCTTATCGAGTACAGCAGTGTTTATGTTGATGTAGTTATCTTGCATTTACTCATAAAGATGTTTTAAATTTGTTGTTTCATAAGTATATTTATTGTAGGTTTCATATTTAAGGTTGGTTATTATGCTATTTTACCTATACTACTTGAGCTATAGTGAAAAACAGTAACGGATTACCCATGTCGCCTATAGTGCATGTTACAGTAACGGTAATTTTTTGCAAGCTAAAAAACGTGATCCATTATCATTTGGCCCATAAAAGGCAGAAATTCGGCTATAACCAATTTTACTTTTAAAGTTATTTGTTTTTTTATATTGATTAATTTTTTTAATGTATTTTTTTTATCAAGGTCTGACTGCGTTTTTTTTTTTTTTTTTTTTNATTTTGATAGTATTGCAAGTACAAAATATTAAGTCATTGTTCACTAATCATGGTGGGTTTGTCTATAAGAAGTTAGGTTCAATAGTGTTTGTTTATTTAAAGCAATGATCACTCAGTTTTTTTGACATTAGTTCCAACTACTTCATCAAATCTCTTAACCTTATCATATCTAACAATGACTGAGCATTTCCATCATTGTCGTGCATTAGCTCGCCAAGCTAACTGATAAGATGGGAATGATGCTTTATTTTCTTTTTCAGAGGGAGAGGGGTGGTAATTTATCTGATGAGAGGGATCTGAAGAAGGTCTATGATGAGGTCGAGTCTAGGATGAGGTACAAGGGTTTTATCATTATGGAACTTGAACAAATGTTCGGTAATTGTGTTGTTCCTGAAGCTTTGACTCCTCTTAGGTTGTGCAAAAGCAGGACATGCAAAAGATGGATTTTCTGTGTGAGATGGGTGCTGCTCGCCGTTGTTTTTCTTTTCAGAAGTTCAGGGTCATGAACAATCTTTTAAATCTTTAGGCTTCTTCTACGGTCGATGTTGTGTTGTTCATTAATCTCTTTTCATGTTATGGATGTAAATAGCTTATAAAGGCTATTTAGGGTGTTTGATGGTTGCAACAGGTTCTAGTTGTCTTTTGTGTTAAAGTTCTTAACCAAGTTAGGTGTAGTTGTGGGCGTAAAAACTTAGTAGTTTGATGGTTGGGTTGAATTTATAGTGAATGGATTTGAACAATATTTCTTGATCAGTTGAATGTGTAACTTGCTGAAGGTGTAAGTTGATCATGATGGTAATTAAATATAAGTATTTATTAATCTTTGATTTTGTTTTTTTGTTTTTTCTTTTAGATTAGACGATGCTAATTTGAATACATCAATGATACACTGTTGTGAATACTTTGGAATATGTAATGTGTAACTTAATATCTAAAGAGAATACGCAACTGATATTAACACTACTTCTGTTATATTGATACTGTTTCAAAAAGATTGTTTGTTCGTTGCTGCAATGAGCATTCCAGGTTGTCTACACCTTCAGGATACTAATATCAGGACATACAATGTATGTAACACCCCCAAAATTATCATAGTAGAAGATAGTGTCATTGGGGTATTACTTCTTAGCTCACAGTACAAGTTACAGAAAATGACTCTAAATAAGACGTTTTGAAATAATTTATCATTCGATTAATATGAAACATCAGATTTTAACAAAGAGGTCCCACAAGTTTAAGCGTAATAGACATAAGAGTTTAAAAGTTTTATCGAATGATAATGATGCACTGTCTTCAAAAATATATGTGCGCCTTCACATGCCAGCTAATATAGACCTGAGATAAAACATGCTAAAAACGTCAACACAAAGGTTGAGTGAATCCATAGAGTTTAAGTAATAAGCAGTTGATCACAATTTAATTCAGTTTGTAAAAGTGACTAAGCAACGAATACAAAGTCGGAAAGGTTATTATTACCCTAAGCTCGTGACCCCGAACATTAACATCATTTTCAGATATTTTAAAAGAATATAAAGATGCCCTTTGAAGGTAATAGCCTAGTTACCTTGAAATATCAAATACAATGCATGTGGTAGCCCACAAGGCAGTCCAAAATGGGGGATGTTATTCGCAATAGATCTATTCACGGTATTCGCGTCTACACGCATGTAATTAACAGTTCACGATAAAATGGACTTTCAGGTTATGGGAAACTTAGGCAATAATAATATAAGGATAGCATACAATTTCAAATAATTGTGATCATAAATAATAGTATAAGGATAGCATACAATTATTAATATTTTTCGATATCTCTACGTTTTGATAATCACAAAATGTAAAAACATTAGACGTAATATTGTTACATAAACAAGTAATTAGTCGTAAATATTCGTTTCGACTATTCAGTCACTTAAGGTATGAATAATTAAATACTTAATGCATTTTATGATCAAAGGAACTTTTATTCAACCATTTGAGTTTTTATAAAATGTTACAAACATTTTTTACAAACCATTTTTGGTATATTAATGAAAATTTTAAACTCATAATAATATTTAATTCAAATTTTCAGCCCAAAAGTGGTAAAAATGTTCCAGGAAAAACCTCCACAGGAAAAAGACAAAAAAGGAAAACGGCTAGAAGTGGGCGGCCCCCTTAAATAAAGGGCGGTCCCCTTAAGGTTTAAGGGGAACGACCACCCTTTATGGGGCCAGGCCACGCTCCCCTAACCTTCTCAGGTTGCCTATAAATAATGGCCTATTTCCCAACATTTTTCTCACCTTTTGCATTCAAAACTTTCTGTTTAAATCCTTCCCATACATCCTTCTAAATCCTTTGATCATATAATCATAAGCCTTTTGTGGAAAACTAGAATGGGGGGTTATTTTAGTTTTACTTCTTTTAAATTTATAAAAACTTTGGTTATGAAAAACTTCGATTCCAATTTTATGTGATCTCAATTTGCAATTATAAACAACAAAGTATACTAATAAATATAATAGGAAACATGAAAGTAAATAAGTAAGGAAATAAAGGTAGAAAGATAGCACCGTGAGACAAAGGATTTATAGTGGTTCGGTTACGAATCTCCTCTTCGTCCTACTCCACTCCCCGAGCACCTAACTCGGGAGTTTTCTTCACTATGTCAACAAGCTCCCTTATGGCGGAGAAAACCTTACACAACTTTTGCTTACACCAATTTATGACACTAAGCTAAATGTCGAGTTCTAATTGTAGCTAGAACCAATCTCACACCACTACACGACTTAGCACAACTTCTACACAACTTATACACTCCACAACTTCTTCACTACTTCACACCACTTCACTACTTCACTACTTCTTCTTCTTTACACAACTTCTATTCACAACTAACACACCTAGATCTATCTAATTACAAGCACACCACACCTTCACAAATGATTTACACAATATACACTACTAATCTACAATACTTCTTAAACTTGATGTTGAAGGAGTATTCTTCTCTTGCACTTTGGATGAGGATGGATGAAGAGGGATTGAATCACTTGAAACAAGGATTAATAATCTTATGATCAAAGGGTTTTGAAATATGTTTAGAGAGGATTAGATCTGAAAATTTTAGTGCAAAAGGTGAGGAAAAATACCAGGTTTGAGCAGGTATTTATAGGCAAAGAATTCTGACAACAGGAGCGTGCCAGCCCCCTAAAATGGAGGTCGGCCCCCTTAAAATTAAGGGCCCACCCCTTATAATTAAGGGGGCCGCCCACCTGCAACGGCCAGATTATTTGTCTTTTTCTGGGGAAAGTTTATTTGGTGAAAAACTAACTGATTTTGGTTAAAAATTTGAATTCATATATTTATTATGATTTAAACATTTTCCTTTATTACCAAAAGTGTTTTTCAAAAATATATAATATGTTTATATTATTTAATAAACTTTGTAATAATTAATTAAATACCCCTTTGATCATGAAATGTATTAAGCACTTGTTTATTCATACCTTATTTAGTTGGATAAAATGATATAAACTAACTTAATACTTGTTTACGTAGTAATCTTACGTTTAATGTTTTTACATTTTGTGATCGTCAAAACGTATAGATATCGAAAAATATAAATAACATTTTTATGCATTATTTATATCAACAATCTCCCCCTTTTTGATGATTACAAAATCTAAACTCATTAAAACAAAAATTAGTATATATACAAGTATTTTGTGAGTTTATATCAATTCTCCCCCTTCTTGTTAGCATCAAAAAGGTTATCCTGATTAGCTTGGAGCTCCCCCTTAACGTATACTCCCCCTCGTTTGAGGTCATAAAAGGAAATCGAGATATGGAATGCTTGCAAAAATATTTAGAGAACACAATATATATAGAATGCATACATATAGAGCAAGACAACTAAATTAAATTCATGGCACTAACAAGACATTCATTAATAAGATTATTAAAATAAATTATATTCACTGGTACAAAAAGTTCTATCAGTCACGCCCAAAATGCGTGACGATAGGCATATAGTCACACACGTTTTTTTCGTCGTGTGTCACCAAAAGTCCCCCCACCGTAGGTGGCATATGGTGACGTTGTTGAGTTCGTGGCCTTTTCCATCGAAAAAGAGTGACCAAAACCCCGAATATGCGTGACAAATTAGGCACAAGTTTTGTTGGATTAGTCATTATCCGTGACCGTAAATACCTTATAGTCACACAAATATTTTTTGAGAGTAACTATTGTTTGTCCTTTGGCCACATAAATATATAACATATGTGACATTTGAGATGAGTCTTTCTAGTAAACGTGTATTATGTGTGACTATTTCCAGTCCTTTGATGATAACAATCAACGGTTCGTTTATCTATTTATTAACCCCTATGATTTCACTGCCAATTTCTTGGGTTTTCATGATCGCTTACCAAGTTTATTTAATCATTCTAGTCGACTTCTTAGTCGTCTTTTTGTGTATTGGTAGGATCTGTTTGTCGAGACCCTTTTTTTAGGGTTTCGGATTGGTTTGGTCTGAATTGCATAATTGATACCCTTTTGGGTTTTGATACTATCTCTTTGCAAGTTATCCCTGTTCTAGGGATTGGGTGCTGGTCTGTTCCTTATGGATGCTATGTTATGGAAGTGGGTTGAGGGAGAGAGGCTGTCGACTTGGAAGTTAGGGTTTCATAACCCTATGTACGATTTGGTTATTGGATCTCTTGTGGTTCTGATGACCTTGTTATGTGCTTGGCTGTTTGTTTCTGCATGGTACCATTCGTTATATTTCTTACTGTTGCAGAAATAGTATTAGGGTTTGTGTAACCTTGGTTTGGCTACGGCTGGTTGTGTTGCAATGGGATGTTTGGGTTCTTAATACCCTATTATTCGGCTTATTTGAGTGCTACTGATTGAGATTCGTCATGTTTATCTTCTCTTAGAGTAGCTGATCGAGTATGGAAGTTAAGTTTAAAGGTACTCTTATTCAAAAACATTTACTTCATACTTTCACAAGGTGAGTTTAATTCTCTCTAATCGACGGCCTTGTGATCGCATGTATCATCATATTCTACCAGCAGTTAATGGTTTAATTTTCTTTGTGGTACGTAATATGATATATTGGAAGTTAGGGGGTGTTATAAACCCTATTGGCATGTGTTTGTTGGTGACATGAGTCGTGGTGCTGCTCGAATGGGGTTGCTTATCTTTGGGTAGATTGATCATGTTATCATTTTGATTGAGAGTATGTTTGGTCATTTGATGCTTATGCTTGAAGGATATTATCTTTTTGCATTTGATGATTCCATGCTCGTAGAAGGTTTTGTTTGTGGTGTCCTTTTCTACCTCAAACAGATTGGATGTTGAAGATCGCTTGGATGTTCTATGTGGATTCTTCATGGAAGTTAGAGTGATTCGCCAGAGTGACTTAGTAGACTCAAGTGTTATTCTTGAGTAGTTTTGTCATGTCTATGTACTTATGTCATTAGTGGTAGGTTCACTTTATTGTTAGTTATAAGAATGGTGTTCATTCTTATATGAGTGTCTGTAAGTGTCCTAAGGGACTGTGTTGAGGGATGTCACCCTCATCCATTGTACTTCAATGTTTATTTGGTTAATGTATTTTACCGGGGTACAGGATTATTCCCCTTTACCCAAAAAAAAAAAAAAAAAAGATCGACCCTTTATATGTATGTCAATTAAAAACCGACTTGGGATAAATAATAAAAGCGGTGCGATCCAAAAACCCCACAGCGAATTAAAAACCCTAATATAAATACACCAGATATGATAGGAAGGATTAATAATCGAACCAGGAAACCCTTATAAACCCAAAGCAAATCGATCCAATTAAACCTTCAAAGGAATAATTTAAATCGTCAATAAGAATCTTAGGTTTATGATAACGAAACACTAACAAAAAGAGAATCGATCAGCGATAATCTTTGAAATCGTATAAGAACAGGTTAGGGTTTAAAAGAATAAAAAGGGGACGATTTAAAGAATGACAAAGGATAGAGAAACCGACCCTCCACCCTAACAAACCAGATCCTTTGTTGTTAATTCAATAATCCCAGCAAAGATTAAAGAAAAACCGATCGAATAGAAAGAATTGTTGCCGGATTTGCTAGGGTGGGAGGGAGGCTGAAATCGCCCCTAGTTGAGAGAGAGAAAACTCTTCTAACCAAGAATAAATAGGGTAAATAGGTTTTTGGCAAAGAAACGCAGCACACCACCTCAAAAAATCACAACCCTTTATGGGAGCCGTTGTCCCTAAACGCTTGCTCACTTGATGAGATCAATTGCCCTTGACATGTTGATAGCCGTTGTCCCTAATGCTTCCACACTTGATAAGAATAATTGTCACTTACATGATGAGATCGGTTGTCTCTAAAGGCTAACTTTATAAGGGCAATTTGTCCCTTCCATGATAAGAGCCGTTGTCCCTAAAGGCTCACTTGCTGAGAGCAATTGTACCTTACTTTATGTGAGCCGTTTTCCCTAAACGCTTGCTCACTTGATGAGAGCAATTGCCCTTTACATGATGATAGCCGTTATCCCTAATGCTTGCACACTTGATAAGAGCAATTTTCACTTGCATGATGAGATTCCTTGTCCCTAAAGGCTAAATTTATGAGGGCAATCTGTCCCTTACATGATAAGAGCCGTTTTCCCTAAAGGCTCAGTTGTTGAGAGCAATTGTACCTTACTTTATAGGAGCCGTTGTCCCTAAACACTTGCTCACTTGATGAGAGCAATTGGCCTTTACATGATGATACCCGTTGTCCCTAATGCTTGCACACTTGATAAGAGCAATTTTCACTTGCATGATGAGATCCCTTGTGTCACAACTCACAATTTCAGGTCATTTTCCAAACCTCGACAAATTACTATTCACAAGTTACTATTCATCATTTACTATTCATCGATCACTATTCATCATTTCACTATTCATCATTTTCAGAGTTAGTTTGAGACTTTGAGAAGCGTTCAAAAAATTTACTATTCATGTGACACTATTCATCATCGAAAGAAAAACACTATTCATGTTCATCATGCATCATCACGTAAACCTAGTTTACGGGTATTCAATTTCGAGTAACCGGTTTGGTTTCGCTGCGAATTCATTCATCATCAGTAAGAACACTTCATGTGGGCTAGAATTAGTCTGCACATCATCAGTAACATCATCAGCACATTAGGTCATGCACGGGTTTGTGTGTTTTCATTTACGTATGTTCAAATATTTAATTAACGTTACCACTCAGTTTTACTACTAAAATATACCCGATACTCCCATCTACGATCCTAATATATTTTCATATTCATTATAATGATATAAAAATTATATTATTAATTTACCCAGTGTTTTGAAACCAAATACTATATTTTCCGGTAAACGCGTAAAATTACGTCAGATCACGATATTTCAACATTTCAATTATTTTAACACCCGATTTTCATCAGGAATGTTATTTCATAATTTTTCCAACGTCTTCACATTTTATTTGGTATTGTCAAAACTTTATTTCTAGCAAACTCGGTACCCGGTATCCCCTAAAATACTAAATATCTAACAATATCAATCAAAAGTCTTACAAAAATCTTTAATTTTTTCTTCACCCCATCTTTTGGCCGCCCCCCCCATTCCAATCATTCTTACACATTGAAAATTCTCACTAACCCCATTTAATAGCTAGTACTCTTGTTCCCTTTGATTTCAAAACAATAATATATGTTTCAAAGTTCAAGTATACTTTCATTTTGTTAAGAGAAAAATATCTCTCTTTCTCTCTTTGCTCCAACCCACGGCTGATCAACAAGAACAAGAAGAAACCATGAATTTTTCAAGATCAAGCTAATTTCAAGTCCCATTAGTGTTACTAGTTAGGATTTTGAGATAAAACCTAAAAGTAACTTAAGTATTTGCTTCAAAAATCGTTAACTCTTCAAGTAAGTGTCTACACAAATTTTCTAATCTTTAATACTCCCATTTGATGTATTTTCAAGTCATAGTAGTAGATCATGCAAATATATATGTTATATATACCACTTTGTACAATAATACTCTTTAATCTTAGATCTATAATTTTTATTAGTAACTTCATGAGATCCACCATTTTTGGTGTTGTTTAGGGCCCCATGACACCCTAAGAAGGTGTATGGTAGATTAAGAGTGGTTTTGAGGTTGATTGCAATGGATTGAAACAAGTGGTAAACTAGAAAATCACATCTTTGACACTATTAGAAAGTTGTTGTCCCTTTTTTGTAAAATATAGAAAACTCAGGGGTTTCTGGGTAACATTGGGCTAAAGATTCAGAAAATAGTTTCAAAAACGAAGCTATGGGCAAAAGAACGGGTAAAAACGGGTTTACGACGAGAAAGTTATGCCAAAAACAAGTTTTACAACTATAACTAATTTTCTTAAAATTTTGGTGCTAATGCACGATTTTCTACGGCCAAAACAGGACACTAATCGTTAATAAAATGCATAGACTTATCAAAAATATATTAGTTCACTTTAACACGAATCCGGGGACATAAACAACGTAAGAAACGGACCTATAACGACTAAAATATGAGTATTTTAAGATTCGGCGAAAACATAAAATAACAACAGCACAAGCACTTAAATATTTTCCAAGTATAAACTGTAGTTCCAAGCACCGATGTTTAGAGCCATTTTCCCATCAATACACTCACTTCTGGAAAAATATTATCATTGTATAAAAGTTAGATCACCTGGCCTTGTTTCCAAAACAACTGACCGTTTGACATATAGACTTATAACGAGTAATCTACGACCGTTCAAACCTTCCCGAAAAATACCCAGAAATGGCAGTTTTGGTTTAAACACCCTACTTCACGACTGTTTATCTATTAACCTAAGCACATTGGGAAAAATATCAGTGTTGACCACTTTTAGATAATATAACAAGCTTTTCAAAACTACTGAGTTTGCTTTCTTACTCTCAATATGCACTGTTTTACGACTAGTTCTCCGAGGCCACTTTGGCCGTTTTCAGAAATTTTTCCAAGTGTGCAATTATGACGAAAAGATATATTTTCATAAGATTTCACTAAACGACTATAGTAAACGTCATTACACCATATATACACATAAATTACATTATAACTCGACGTGATAACATAAAACATAACTTTCGACGATTATTGTCATTTCAAAATAATACGAGTGGTATAGATAACATATGCATTTACATTCATTACATCATTACATAATCTAAATTAGATTATATTCATTCATATTAGGTTGCGGCTAGAGTTCGCGCCTTGTTTCCATTTCATTCACTTTGTCATTATACCGCTTGTATCAGGTGAGTTTTCATAGCCCCGTTTTCAATTCAACATTTTAAATTTTCAAATCCCACGGGGGAGAATACATTGCATCATCATCTTTTTTACACGGGCCAAAGTATTAAATTATGTACATTGCTTAAGTTACCGTATTGCCATGTTAAGGTCTCCTATTTATTATCATGAACCGTTAATTATGCTTAAGCGAGAGTGAGTGGATAGATCTATTGAGGGTGACGCCTCCATCCGTGTTGGTTTTACCAACTGTCGAACGGATGCATTTCATTTTATCATCATTAGAGTGTCTGGCAAAACACTCTGGAGGGGCATTTTCATCAGTCAGCTTCGGGGTCATGAGCTTAATGGCTAATGTACGATTTTATTCATCAAGGGACATTTCATCATCCATTTTTATACTCGTGGTTACCGTAAAAGCATTTCATTTAGATAAACCTATGATTTCTCACCAACATTATTGTTGACCGTTTTAGCAATGTATTTTCAAGAATTTAAAGTAGCTCATGTTGGCATGCATTTGGACCTACATGGAGTCGCAGAGTCGACGCGTCTCACTTTATATTCATGCACTTATGCAGCATTTGATCTTGTATGAACTTGTTTTCGTTAAACTTGTAACACCTTTTGGGACCTTTTCTTGTAAACTCTGATTGTTTTAAATGATCAAACGATGTATTTTTCAAATGAAACTTTAGGTCGTTTAATATAACCTTGTATGAGATGCCATGAACGTTACACCCAGGTATTCCATTCCACTGCCAAACAGATAAATTCAGGGTGTGACAGATTGGTATCAGAGCAAGGTTTTTTTTTGGGTAAAAGGTCCACGACCCGGTAAATATATTACTCCAAAAAGCATTTAAGTACAAAGGATATGGGTGAGTCCCATATCTCAGCCCGTTACATAGGCGAAAAGCTTACATAACAAGGTACTTCCTATTTTCTAATCAAGAAAATGAACCACTAAACACATGATTAAAATAAACTCTAACACAAATGTAACCTACTTCCTACGACCTTGGTGACTAAAGCCATACATGGCATTAAGAGCATCCAAATTCCCTGGAAGATCATAAATTTGCTTCGAGTAATCATCATAGTCATCATAGTCATCAAACTCATCTTCACGCTCGTGCCCACCACCAAAGAGATTTGCTGATTCGTCGAACGTGTTAAGAACCACCTCATCATCACTATCAGAAACATCCATATCACCCACGTTAGAAAAAGGGTTAGCTCGTTTAGTAGAAGAAGAAATAGGAGCAGACGATGTTTTAGGAGGAGATGTAGGAGGAGCAGCCGAAACACTAATCATAGGAGACCCAACCTGCTCCGTCTCATGTAAATCACTCACAAGCGGATCTTGTGATACTTCACTCGTCTTTACAGACTTCTCTTTATTAACTTCCATTGTACGACCAGAATCCACATCCTCGTTGGTGTCATTAGTAGGAATGCCAAACGCATCCGTATCATCCATATTAAGAGCATCAAACTGATTAGATGTAGAAATCTTCGTTCCACTCGAACTAGCCACATCAGAAGCCTTCTTCTTAGTGACGTCCACTTTCTTAGGTTCAGGAGGAGTCTTCTTGGGTTGATATTGAAATTGCTCACCCACAACAGGTTTAGTATACCCTCCTTGACCTGGATTTGTAGGACCTCCTTGCTTTCCCTTCTTTTTTTATTGACAGTCTTGAAACCATCATTAGCAGGCTTAGTAGGCTGAGCAGCAGGTACAACAACTTTTGGACACTCAATCATAGTATGACCAAAAATCTTACACTTGTCACACCGAGGAGGTTTCCACTCATATTCAACCCGTATCTTCTCAATAGTCGACCCCGATCCATCAAGTAAAGGGATCTCAACAGTGAGGCTTTCCCTAAGCACTTCATCCGACTTCACCTCAATCATGCATCTAGCAAAACTACTATGGCCCCACGATTCCTTGCACATTTGGCTAGTAAAAGCATCTAACCTTTTTGGCGTACCAATCAATGTTGCAAGAAGACTAAGGCCAACATCAGAAAACATAGCAAGAGGAACATCATGGAATTTAACCCACACCGGGATGTTGGTCAAATCCTCTTTAAGCAAATTGGTGTTCAATGTCCAGGGTTTAAGAATAATAGGGACATTTCTAATCAACCAAGGACCATTTTCAAG
The DNA here is from genome assembly GCA_014162995.1 of Artemisia annua. Taxonomy (NCBI): domain Eukaryota; kingdom Viridiplantae; phylum Streptophyta; class Magnoliopsida; order Asterales; family Asteraceae; genus Artemisia; species Artemisia annua. Next base: position 149,371 of record LBNU01002187.1, on the reverse strand, counting down.
GACATCATCAACACCTTTCTTCGCATTGAACTTAAAGAAGAAGAACCCCTTTGCATTCATCTTTTTTTTTGGGTAAAGGGGAATAATCCTGTACCCCGGTAAAATGCATTAACCAAAAATCATTTAAGTACAATGGATATGGGTGAAGTCCCATATCTTAGCCCGTTACATAGGCATAAGCATTTCTTTGTTACAAGAAAAAGACCACTACCACATAAATAAAACAAGACTACAATATAACTAACTGCTTCCTAGTCCGACCTTGGAGCTTGAAATCTTCATAAAAGGCAGCCAAGTGTCTTGGGATATCGTGTAGCTGATCCGTAAAGTCATCATACTCATAGTAATCTTCCTGGTTCTGTCCACCACCCGTTGATGATAATGTACCCATAGGCATATCAAATAAATTCTCAGACTCATCATAAAGATTAAGAACCTCATCCACCTCACTGTCAGAATCAATTACATCGCCAACCTTAGAGAAAGGGTTACTTCTTTTAGTAGCAGAGTTAGCATGTAGTAAGGAGGAACTAGACGGACCAGCCTCCTTACCCTTATCCATAAGTACACTTCCAGGCGGCTCATGTAATGAAATATCATTAATGGAGGACACATGAGTAGTATCCTCCATTGCACTTCCATCAATAACATCCTTAGGCACATCATCCTTAGGAATATCAATCACTTTCTCCTCCTCCATGCGTTTATCAATATAACTCCTCAAGTCAGCCAAGTTAATATCATCGTTAAAGTACTTTCCATCAGTATTAGAGCTGTTGGACACATCATTAGGCACCCTTGGAGTAGCATGTGGCTGTACAACATCATTTGGCTTATTACAAACCAAATTCACTCCCTCCTTAGTAATAAGAGGGGAATTATCCTTCGGTGTAGACGTACTGGCCTGGTTGTTATTACTAGGCTTAGAAACGGGTCGATATATCATTTTAGGCTTGCCAGAAACCCGCACCTTGTTAACACCTTAGATTTACTCTTTGCAGCCCCACCACCATCATCCACACGTAGTGTCCTTTTAACTTCCTTCTCTTTCCTATGGCACTCCTTATCAACATGGTCAAAAATTTTGCATACAGAACATCGAGGAGGTTTATATTCAAATTCAATAGCAATTTTTACCATACGATGCTCTTTTGTCTTTGGTATAGGAATCGCCACAACAAGAGAGTCCACATAATCATTATCAGCTAAAATCTCAACTAAAACTCTAGCATACGAATCATACCCCATGACTTGAGGCACATATTACTTGTGTGCTCATCAAACATAATGATTCATCCTAGTTTAGCCGTGATCAGATTCAGCCCCACCTTAGAATATGCCACCACCGGCACGTTATACAATTTAACCCAAACATGAACCTTCTTTATATCTTCTTTAATCAATTCTAAATTAGGGTTCCAAATATGAAGAATTAGTGGAATTGACCTTATTCGCCAAGTACCTTGCTTGAGAACATTATCCATACCTTCCCTACTTGAGAACTGAAACATAAAAAACCCTTGAAGTATCATGACATGCATTAACCCGAATTTCTTCCAAACATTACACACGAAATTTTGGACTACAGGAAACGCATGTCTTTGTCCAACAAAGTAGCCATAAAGTGAATTATCAAATCGTGAGCAAATAGTATCCACTTCTTCCTGTGGTATAACGACATCAGCCAAAGATAGATCAACCTTAGCATCATGATTATTAACCTTAGAATCCCTCGTAGTACCAGCAGCAACATGGCTAATTACATCATTCAAACCAGAAGTGAGTTTCGAACTCCCCACCTCATAACCATCCTTCTTGTTCTCCTTGATGCTTTCCTTGACAATAGCAGCTTCAACTACGTGGTTATCAGCCTCATTATCCTTGTTTTCAATTGCACCAGCAGCATCATTGAGACCAGTAGATGATACCTTGTTCTTTACACAACGGTAAGGCATCAATGGTTTTCCATCTTTACCCAATATTTTACCATCTATGCTCTTAACCCTTCTAGCTAGTCCACTCAATACCGAACCACTACTATCATCTTTTTTGCATTGTAACCCGTACTTAGCCCACTCATTGCGTACATAGTAGTCAACAACAGGAAAAGCAAGGCGTTGGCCAAGAAAGTACCCATACAACGTATTATCAAACCTATTGTTTACCTCTTCAACCACTTATACAGAAAGATCCACATCATTTGATTTCTTGCTACATTCCAGCCTACGAAAGTTAGATATGTGTTTCTTAGGCTCATTAGACGTAGCACTTGCATATGATCTAACCGGTTGCTTCAATCCATCCACGCCAACCTTATCAATACCAACAACCCCATGTGAATTCGTATCACCCGTTTCAGTACTAGGAGCATGGTTAGCAGCCCCATTTGAGTCATTGGTGGGAGATAAGCTCAGTTTTCCAGCCATTTTAGCAACATTAACTCCATCACCTTCTGGTAGATTACAATCATCACCATCATTAACCATTGAAGGAGATGCAAGTGGAACCGGCTCCACTTGCTTAGGCACATCTTTAGAGNCAACCTTATCAATACCAACAACCCCATGTGAATTCGTATCACCCGTTTCAGTACTAGGAGCATGGTTAGCAGCCCCATTTGAGTCATTGGTGGGAGATAAGCTCAGTTTTCCAGCCATTTTAGCAACATTAACTCCATCACCTTCTGGTAGATTACAATCATCACCATCATTAACCATTGAAGGAGATGCAAGTGGAACCGGCTCCACTTGCTTAGGCACATCTTTAGAGGAACCTGTTGCAACATCCACGTTCAAAGTAACACTATTAGGGTTCATTTTTGAGGCTGGACTCAACTCACGAAAGCTAATAGTGGCTGTAGCATCCTTATTACCAGCAACGGCAAGTGAAACCGGCTTCACTTGGTTTGTAGTAGCATCATTGGTCACATTAAGTGCTGGGAATTCAAAAGGTTTAAGGTATTCATTCGTAGCAGCCCTTGACTCCCCAACTACACTAGTAACTACATTCGTATCACTTATCGACCAAAAAGTCTCCTCCATAACATTCGTACCTCCAATAGCATTATCATCATCACGTAGAATAGAGGAACATGGTACTTGCAACGAATCAACATAACCATCACTAGTACCAGTTGTTACCTTAATAACATTTTGTTCGCTAGCACTTTGAGGTTTAACGACCCTCAAAGCTTGCCTAGGCTGAGATACATCGGCGTTCCCAGCCTCACCTTGCTTCAAACGTGGCATTCGAGCAGCCAAGTCATCAACATTAACACTTGGAACATTAGCGTCCTTCTTAGTATTTAAAAACCCTTTATTCATGTAAAACCTGAAAATTCCAAAGCATGCAAAATTACTAAAATACCCTTGGAATTAAAATTTGCATAAATACTTAATATAAATACCAAATAAATCCCAAACAATTAGAGATAAGCTACATATGATCCCAAACAATTTTGTACCAACATTTGCAATATTTGAAAGTTAATAAAAATAATTATTAAGCCCTACATGGCCTAAAAGGGCCGAAAATCATTTTACATTTGTACATAACTTAAATTAATTTGTAAAATAGGAAATTATGCAAAATAAATTAAGGATGAAATTTTGCCAAGTCCACCCATATAATTTCGGCCCATAATCCCAGGAAAATCTCTATAATTGACTCACAATATCTTCTTTTCATTTACAAAATCAAATAATAATTTTAAAAACCCTAATTTCTCTAAAATTCACACCGGCGGCTAAAAGGTCTTGGAGGCTCCTTGGACATTTTTTGTGGGTTCTCATACCCTCAAGGAAGGTTGGAAAAATATTTGGGGTGATTGGAATTGCTTGGTTTGGAGTGGAGGATTTTATTTGTCTCGTTAAACCCTAGCCGAGAAGAATAATAATCTTTTGGCTCAATCTTGGCTAAAACAAATGAAATAAATCCGAAACCCTAAAACTTTGGATAATTATGAATTGGCCTTTGCTTAATTTTCTGGATCTCGTGATTATTTTTGTGATGTTTGTACATGTTTATATGACTCTAATAAAATGGGTTTATAATTATTTGAAGCCTTGAAATCATGGTGGGAGTTTATTTGTTTTTACTGATTTGAAATAAAATAAAAAGGGAGTCGATTTGCATGAAACAATTAGGGTTCTTATTTTTGTAGGCTCATTTATGATGTTTATGATTGAAAATAAATGATTTGAGGTTTTGGAAAAATTAGGGTTAAGGGTTTGTGAATTAAATGTAAACCGATAGTAGTTTTGTAATTAGGAGGGTGTGTTTTGCAATTATTGAAACTTGTTGGTTATTTTTGAAGCTTAATTTAGTACAGGGGTAATTCGTGAAAAATGTTACTTAAGGGATATGTGTAATTTGGTGAGTTAAAGGGTTTAAATGGCATAATTATAATTAAAAAGGATTATTTGTTAATTTGAAAACTTGGAGGATTAATTATGTAAATATACATATATTCGGCCTAAATAATGTTAAGGGACTAAATTGTAATTTTGTGGTATTTTATGGACTTATGTGTTTACTTGGTTAATTATGTGATAAATAGATAATTAAAAGGTTTGTTTTGTAAATATTACAACTAGAAGGACTAAAAATGAAAATATGGGTGTAACATGAATAATTCGACCTGAATATGATATAAGGACTGCTTATGTCATTTTTGTATTGTTGGATGACTTGTGTGCTAATTTTATTAATTATAAACTTTAAATGATTAATTATATAACTATGGGGTTTAAAACGCTAATTTGTAAACTAGAGGGACTAAATGTGTAAATACAGTAACTTTGGGTTTATTTGCTGTAAATATGACTTAGGGGCTGTTCTTGACACTCTTGGATAATTATGTGGTTTAAATGTTAGATTTGATAGTTAATATCTTAATTATGTTAATTATGCTTAATGAGGGTTTATTTTGTAAATTGTGATTCTTGAGGATGTAATGTGTATATATGTGATGTTTGAGGTGTATGGGCTGTAAATGTTTGTATGTGATTGTTTGTAACCAGTTTTGGCCTATAACTTTTATATTTGACACTTTTAACTCTAAATTATGAATACGTGTCATAAGAAACCCTAACTTTGGAAAACGTGCATAAAATGAAATCCATAACTTATATTGATATAAAAACTTCCCAAAATGATTAAGTAACTATATAGAACATGCCTATATTGAGAAACTTGCCAATTCGGATAACCTGTTATTTATGGAAACTGGCTATTTTGGAAAGTACTATTTTGAAATCTTCTAAACTTGGAAACCTTCTAAATAATGGAAACTTACTTAAAATAGAAAGCTGCTAAATATGGGAAGTTTCTAAAAATGGAAGCATGACTAAAAGAGGTAACTTATGTAACTTGAACTCTTCTTAATTCAAATCCACTCTCTTCTAGGTTCGGTGAAGCGGAAATGACCTTCCTTCTTTTGTTTGATCTCGGTTGTTGACTCGGTAAAGGTACAGATTTTTCGTACTCTTTCAGTAAGAGTGCACACTTTCTCTCTCTTGACTTTGTCTTTGATTTGTTATCGTATTATGATTCTGTTTGATTTTGATTATGATCCTTCGTACTTGGCTCTATGATTGATGTGTTTCACCGGCATTTGCGATCCTATTGTTATTCGTTTAAACTCTTATGATCCATTCGTTAACCTTTTGTGACCTTAACCTTTGAACCCTCGTGAGACTTTGGATACTCTTTGGGATATTGTAACGGGAGGTGAAACCCTTGTGAGACTTTGAATGTTCTTTTGGGATAATATAACGGGAGATGAAATTTCTTTTCTTAATTATGATATGGAAACATTTAAAGGAGAAACTATTTTATAATGACACTTTTAACATGATTTAAGATCACTTATCTAAGGGATTTTATAAATTCATAAAGACCTCTTTTAAAGAACATTTTGTGCAAACCTTTATTAAAGATCGTTTTTATGAATGTAATCTTTTGGAAGATCTTTTCTAAATGAACCCTTGCTATAAACCTTTTTAAAATGGGATTATACTACGAACCTTTTTAAACAAGTGATGGAAACCTGCTAAATTGGACCCTTGTTTTGAACTCTCATTATGACCCTTTGGTTTATGAACTATGGGACTTTGGATCTTGGAATAGTAAACCTTGTGGATTGGAAACTTTGGCTTTGACTTCTCCATTTTGACCCATTGATATTACATCTTTGATTGAACCTTTGACATTGGACCTTTGATTATGACACTCACACTTTACTATGAGCCTTGCCATCTTTGACCCTTTGATTTGTGAACCTTTGCTATGCTTCCCTTCTATTTGTGAACCTTTGTTATGACCCTTTTGAACTCCGGACCTTTGACCTAAACCTTTGCTATGCACCTTTGATTATGATACTTTGATTTGACTTAGACTTTGCTATTTGATTTGCCTTTGACCCTTTAGTATTATACCTGAGCATTTTCCTAGTTATGTAGGTAACATAACCGTGGCATTGATGCACCAATTTCATGACTCCAGTGTGGTCGAGTGATGTTCCACACCGTCCCTTTGTTTGATCTGCAATTGGTTTGGGTAGGGGCGTATGGATGCATCCTAGATTTGATTTTTTTTATTTGATTTGCTACTACATTTGGTTGGTGACTGGTGCTGTGTGCAATACACGCCTTTAACATTATTTGGGAGTTGATCACTCCATGGTTACTATGATTTGCTACTACATCTGGTTTGGTGACTGGTGCTGTGTGCAATACACGCCTTTCACATTATTTTGGGAGTTGATCACTCCATGGTTACTATGCTGAAGACTTTGTTTTGTTTTGTTTTGGCTCGTGGTAGAATACTGATATAACCTAACCTTTAACTTATTATTATCATCCTTATTATATCTTTTGTTTTCCCCAGCGCACCCTATGATATTCTTTGTTCCTTATCTTTTGTTTCGTTTATATATATCTGTTCACTGGGCTTTTTAAGCTCAGCCGCATTTCTTTTCCTGCGGCAGGTTTAGTAGGAAGCTGGGTTTGTGGACGAGAGATCTTATTTTGGACTTAGAAGACTTCACCCTGATTAGCTATTGGCTGGGCTTAGAGATGATTAGAAGTAATTGATGTTGGGCTTACTATATTGTTCTTGGGCTTAATTCATCGTTGTTGCCCTTTTGAATTTTTGTTTAGTTTTCTTTTCCCTTGTAACCTTTGTATACTTTGTATTTGAAATGTATCTCCGTTTCGCTTGTGTTCTGATTTGACTCCATAATGTTACACTTTAGCCCTTCTCGGGTTGGGGTGTTACAATTATGGTATCAGAGCCAGGTTTGGATCGGCGGATGCAACATCCGTAGAGCTTAGGCTATGACCTGTGAATTTTGGACCATTAGGCTTCCACTGTAGGAACCTAGGAAACCGCTTTGAGAACTTACTTTAGGAATCCCCTGCATGAACTTATTTTTTGACCAATAAGGAATGGGTAGATTTCAAGAGTTTACTTATGTATCTTTGCTTCCGCATTACTCTGATTCGTGCCTTACGTTTAGCTATGCCTTTTGGAATCATCCTTTTTGGAGTTAGATATTTTCGCACCACCTAAGTTTACCACTAGTAAGTTTGAAGGCATTTAGGACTTGCATGTTAATGCATACCGATATTTTGATTTTATCTTTGATCTCTGATCTGTTTGTTGATCCCTTTTGACATCTCTTGTGGGCATTCTGAGAATCTACGTGGCGATGACGTGTTTGATGCACTCTATGTTCTTATCTTGCTTTTGGTAATCCTCTGTAAGTTTTTAACGTTATTTGATTTTGTTTTGCTCATCTTTTCCATCTTTGAGAAGTCGGGTGATGTTTAACCACGAGTATGAGAATAATTCCTTTCCTTTGGAATGATAAAATCTGCTGTATTAATCTGCCTTTCTTTGAAAAGTCAACTTCAAATTGATCCTGATATGAGTTTTGATTGCTTAAGCATTCGAGATACTGACGATTATTCTTCTATGTCTCACCTTTAGTGTTTTAAGTTATTTTGAAAATTCTCTACCATGATGTCCGAACATTAAACTTTTGCTATTATTATTGCCCTGGAGACTCGTACGTTACTTTCGCGGTTATGAAGTTCTCTTGCACCTATTTTGTCCACCAAGGAATGAACATTATCGTGTGAATTATTTTGGCACCCTGAAATTTTGGATATGATTCTTGTTGAACCACCAAGTTTTCCACCAGAGGATGGAGCTGGATAGAACCTGAAGAGGACGGACAACGGTAACTACCCTGGAGAGTTGATGACATTCCTCGCAAGATGGAAGAGCGAACGAGCAGTACACAGGAACCTGGTCAAGACAATGAACCTGGAGCTGATGAAGAACATACAGTCTCACTTCCCTATTCATCTTAGTCGTACTAAGATGAATTGAGAGTGGAAGCAGACTGGATGATGAGGAGGTTGAAGATTGTACTAGAGACTCACATTACTAGTCACATTCCAAGAAGAAACTGCAGAAGGCTTGAGGAACCAAACTCAAGTTAGTGATTTCGTTTCGCTCTTAGATTGAAAGATGGACGAAGACTGACTACTCAGATATAAGAAGGTGCTGAAGAAACTAATTCTTGAGAAGAACCTTGTGATGGAGGAATTGATGCCTTAGCAACATGTGTCTTTCTTATGATGATTGCTTGATTTTTTGTTACGTCTTTCCGAGCTTCGTTTGTTTTGTTCGACATCGTTTCGTTATTGATCTTTGATTAGGTCTAACCCAGGAGTTAGATGGACTGTTAGGTGGATTAGTAGATTTGTTTCACTAATTGAGATAGAGTATGATCATCATGAGGGCATATTTATATGATGCTAGTATTATGACGTCTGGCCAACGTGATAATACTCACATCATATAACGTGCACTTGTTGTGTTCATAGGATGTCTTGAGAAATGCCTTAGTGGAGACTTAGATTTCTGTTTCGTTTGCGACGATCTACGAATAGTGAGACCTGTTGGGAATAAAGCTAACAGTTACCACTGATAGGCTTGTGGAAGACACTGCTGAAGAATGCACTAGCAGTGGAAACTCATTACCACTGCTAGTACATATTATTACCACTTCTTACTAGAATAACTGTTATGTATTCGTGTATAGATAAGTATAGAATAGATCTTGTGAATATTCTATTTAGATAGCATTATACTTATCTTGTAAAGGACTCCTTGTGCTATAAAAGGAATCTAGGTCATGATCATATGTACGAATTATTCTAGAGAGCTTTCAAGGTGTAACCCTAGTGATAGCTAAGATCACTCGTATTATTATCATTAATAATTTGAAGCTTTATGTTACATACAACTATACTCACTCACAATACATCATATAAACTGTCTTCTAAGTGTTGTTAAGTAAATTCCGCATCTTAATAATATTACTCAAAGTATCAACAACACAAGGTGTGTGTTTAGATCCATCAAGTGGTATCAGAGCCAGGTTCTGATACTTTGATTTAGAAGATCCAAGAAGAAGCTTAACTCATTCACTCAAAGATGGAGATGGAAAACAATCAGTCAAATGTTCCAAGACTTCCCAAACTCAAACTTAATGGAGTTTAGATGTGGAGGATCATGATAGACAATACTTTCTTATGTCAGACTATGCTTTGTGGAAGTCATCTTAAATGGTGATTCCTTCAAACCTCAATCAAAGACTGAGAAGATTGGAGACAAAGATGTTACAATTTCTGTGCCTACTACAACAGATGAAAGGACCTAAAGAAAGAATGATCTGAAAGCCAGAGTTCATTGCTTATGACTCTTCCAAAAGATCAAATAATAGCATTCACAAAGTTCAAAAACCAGCAAAAGAACTTTTTGAAGAGATCTGTTCAGTGTTTGGTGGCAATGATACTACTAAGAAGACACAGAAGACATTGTGAAGCAAAGCTTAGAATTTCTCTGCTTCAAGCAATGAATCTCTTGACAGCATATTCACCAAACTACAGAAATTGGTTACTCAATTGACTTGTGTTATGGAATTGAGGTGGAAAGGGAAGAACCTCAACTGAAGTTTCTAAGAAGTTTGGCCTGCTGTTCACACTAATGTTACAGTTTGGGAAAACAAACCTGAAATTGAAACTATGAAGCTCAATGACCTATATAATAATTTCAAGCTAATTGAGCAAAGGTTAAAGAAGGCAGGAAAGCTAGGTTCAAGTTCAAGTAGCTTGGCATTGATGTCAACTTCAATTGACACTGATGACAGTGAAGCTGATAGTGATGATGAATTTGCCACTGCTGGTTCAACTGTTTTCACTGGTAATGCTCTTGTTACCACTGCAGGTTCTAAAAAGAAGGTTGCTGGTATAGGTGATCCCACCTTTTATGCATTCATCTCTACTCAAGTGAATGGCTCTATATTGACTCATGAAGACATAGAGCAAATTGATGATGATGACTTAGAAGAGATGGACATAAAATGGCAAATAGCTCTTCTTAGCATGAGAGCTAGGAAGTTTTTCAAGAAGACTGGCAAGCCAATCCACATTAATGGAAGTGAAACTGCAGGGTTTGATAAGAAGAAAGTGGAGTGTTTCAACTGTCACAAGTTGGGACATTTTGCTAGGGAATGCAGAAGACCAAGGAAGCAGGATAACAGATCCACTTGGTATAAGCAGAAGAAAGAGCCAACAGTGGAAGAACCAAAGGCAATGTTGGCAATTGATGGTGTAAGCTATGATTGGAGTTTCATGGCTGATGTTGATGAAGACCAATCTACAGAAGCTGGTTTCATTGCTACAGAACATGCTCTCATGGCTCTCTCTGACTCTGAGGTACAAAATTTTGAAAATTGTTCTAAAACATGTAGGGCAACTAGAGAATGTGAAAGGCTTAATGAATTATGTGAGAGTCAAAGAACAGAGTTGTTTGCTGCTAATTATACTGTGTCAAATCTTAGGAGAGGCATATCTGTGTTAGAAAAACAACTAGAGCATTATAGGGAAAATGAATCTAAATTCAGTGATGATATGATTGTCATTAAAAGAGAGTTAGATCATAAGATAGCAGTAAATGAGGCTTTGAAAGAAGAGGTTGAAAGACTTAAAAAGGTGAATGAAAATGTAAATTTATCTGTTGACACCTTGTTTTATCAATCTAAGTCTATTGAAAAGATTTGGGATGCTCAAATAACTAATAAGGCTAAGTCTGGTTTAGGATACAACACTGTACCTCCACCACTTAGAGGTGTTCCAGCACCTCCAGGCATAGATTTAGCACATACAGGCATAGAGGATTTTCAAGAACCTATACTTGAATATGGCCCTCCCAAATTTGTTAAAAGTGAGGTAGAGATTAAGCAGGACACTGATGTTTTTGAGAGTGCTAGTGATTCATCTGTTATAGATGAAAATGTTAAAAACAGTGTTGAGAAACCCATCCCACAGGTTGTTAATACTAATAGAGTAGAAGCTAGGAAACAAGTAAACAAACCTAGACAAACTGTAAAGTATGCTGAGATGTATAGAAAAAGTTCATCAACTCCTAGGGGTAACCAGAGGAGTTGGAATCATGTCAAATCTCAACAACTAGGTAGTGATTTTGTGATGAACAACAAGGCATGTTATACTTGTGGTGATTTTAATCATTTACATGCTAAGTGTGGTTCTAATGGTGGGAGAAGGGAATTTTATGGGAAGAATAGGGTGACCGCAAACAATTTTAATAATCAAACTCACCCTAATTCACACAGCAACATGATCCCAAGAGCAGTACTTTTGAAAAGTGGACCTCAAAGTTTTTCCACTGCTAAAACTGTTAACACTGCTTTTACTAAGTCATCTGTTTTAAGTGCAAAGCCAAAAACTACTTTTGTTAAATCTGCAAAAACAGATAAAGGTTCTCTTTACAACAAAAAGGCTCAACCTAAACAACAGTGGGTGCCAAAATCTACACAAGCAGTTTCCACTGCTACTTCAAATATTCCCACTGTTAATGTTGTAAATAAGAAAAAGGGGAACATGGGAAATGCTGTGAAGGCCTCAGCACGTTGGGAATGGAAACCTAAAGGAATAAACACTACAACCAATCCCAATGGTGTATCAATGACCTTTGATAGATTTAACTATATTGATACACGAGGCAGATCCAAGTCAATCATGGCTTGGGTCTCCAAAAGAAACTAACTTCTTTCTTTCTATGTGCAGAAACATCCAAGGGCAAAAAGGTCAGATCAAGGAATTTCAGATAGTGGATGTTCAAGGCACATGACTGGCAACTTGTCCTATTTATCAAACTTTGAATCTTTTGATGGACAAAATGTCAGCTTTGGAGGAGGAGTTAATGGTAAAGTTACTGGTAAAGGTGTTATTAAAACTGGTAACTTGGATTTTGAACCTGTGTACTATGTGAAAGAGCTTAAGTATAATCTTTTTAGTGTGTCACAGATGTGTGACAAGAAAAACAATGTTCTTTTTACTGAAGAAATGTGCTATGTCCTTTCTAAGGATTTCAAGATGCCTGATGAGAGTCAGATTCTTCTTAAAATCCCTAGAAAAGGCAATTTATATAGCTTTGATATGAACAACATTGTTGCTAAAAATGATTATACTTGCTTGCTTGCAAAGGCCACAGTGGATGAATCCATGCTATGGCATAGAAGACTTGGTCATATTAATTTCAAAACCATTAATAAGATTGTTAAAGATGGTTTGGTAAGAGGCTTGCCTCAGAAAAGATTTGAAAATGATCAAACCTGTGTTGCTTGTCTTAAAGGGAAACAACACAGAGCTTCTTGCAGGTCTAAGTTGGTTAACTCTATTGCTCACCCACTTCAAATGTTACATATGGACTTGTTTGGTCCTACATCTGTGAGCAGCATTAATCTCAAGAAATATTGTCTTGTTGTGACTGATGACTTTAGTAGGTTCACATGGGTTTTCTTTCTTAAAACTAAGGATGAAACTACTAGCATTCTTAAGGTCTTTATCACAGAAGTGGAAAACCAAAATGATATGAAAGTTAAAGTCATTAGGTGTGACAATGGGACAGAGTTTAAGAATAGAGTTATGGATGATTTTTGCAGAGATAAGGGTATTAAGAGAGAGTTTAGTGTAGCTAGAACTCCTCAACAAAATGGTGTTGCTGAGAGGAGGAATAGAACACTAATAGAGGCTGCTAGAACCATGTTGGCAGATTCAAAATTGCCAATCACTTTTTGGGCTGAAGCAGTTAACACTGCTTGTTATGTACAAAACAGGGTTTTAGTAGTGAAAACAAAGAATAAGACACCTTATGAGTTATTTAGAGGGAGACCCCCTATTCTAGATTTCATGAGACCATTTGGATGTCATGTTACTATTCTCAATACCATTGATCATCTGGGTAAATTTGAAGAGAAGTCTGATGAAGGGTATCTTGTTGGGTATTCTATGGTTAGCAAAGCCTTTAGAGTATTCAACCTTAGAACCCAAAAGATAGAGGAAAATTTGCATGTTGAGTTCCTAGAAAACAAAGTGAACAAACAGGGATATGGTCCAGAGAAGCTATTTGATCTTGATACTCTAACCAATACTATGAATTATGTGCCTATCTCTACAGGTACATCTACTTATGATTTTGCAGGTTCAGAAGAGTTTGTTGATTATGATGAACCAAGCAAGGATCAAGAGGAGGATCAAGATGAATTCATACTACCTATGTGGGACTATACAGATGCAAATGATGTTGCAAAGACTGGAGCTGCTCAGGATCCTAGTAGTAATGATGTTGAAAATCCTGAAAGCAGTGGAAATTCAGATTCCACTGCTATGCCAAAAGATTCCACTGCAGCAACAGAGGTGGAAACTCCAACTCCAGTTAATGTGGAAGCTCAAGCCAATGATGTTGAAATCTCAAATATGCCAACAGAGATTACAATTCCTCAAACTCCCCATACCACAATTCATAAATCACATCCTCTTGAGAATGTGATTGGAGATGTTCAATCAGGAGTCAAGACAAGAAGGCAATCTCAGTTGCCTGATATTCATGGTTTCATCACTGAAATTTATGAATCCAAAGATCATGAGGAAAAGAATGAATGTCTCTTCATGTGTTTTCTGTCACAAATGGAACCAAAGAATGTATTCAAAGCTCTTGAAGATGAAAGTTGGGTGGAAGCAATGCAAGAAGAGTTGCTCCAATTTAAAATTCAAAAGGTTTGGGTGCTCTGTGATTTACCCTCTGGCAAGAAGGTAATAGGTACAAAATGGGTGTTCAGAAACAAGAAGGATGAAAGAGGTATTGTCATCAGGAACAAGGCAAGGCTTGTAGCTCAAGGATACACTCAGGAGGAGGGTATTGATTATGAAGAAGTATTTGCCCCAGTTGCAAGAATTGAAGCAATTAGGCTGTTTTTGGCCTATGCATCATTTAAGGGCTTTAAAGTCTATCAAATGGATGTAAAAAGTGCTTTTCTATATGGGCAAATTGATGAGGAGGTATATGTGTCACAACCTCCAGGTTTTGAAGATCCTGATTATCCAAACAAAGTGTACAGGGTAGTCAAGGCACTATATGGCTTGCATCAGGCTCCAAGAAAATGGTATGAAACCTTAACAACTTATCTCATTCGTCATGGGTTTCATAGAGGAAGAGTGGATCAAACTTTGTTCATCAAGAAAGACAAGAATGATATTCTGCTAGTACAAGTATATGTTGATGATATCATTTTTGGGTCTACTAAGCCAGAGATGTGCAAAGAATTTGAGAAACTAATGAAGGAGGAGTTCAAGATGAGTTCCATGGGAGAACTCACTTTCTTTTTGGGACTTCAAGTACAACAAAGGCCAGATGGAATGTTTATCAATCAAGATAAATATGTGGCTGAGATACTAAGAAAGTTCAAGTTCACTGATGCAAAGTCAAGTAGCACCCCTGCAGACAAAACTACACATCTACTCTTGAAGGAAAACAGTGGTGCAGCTGTTGATGTGCACATGTATAGGTCTATGATTGGTTCTTTGATGTATCTCACATCATCTAGACCAGATATCATGTTTGCAGTATGTGCTTGTGCAAGGTTTCAGGTCACTCCCAAAGAGTCACACTTGACTGCTGTGAAGAAGATTTTCAAATATCTCAAAGCTTTTCCTAATCTAGGATTGTGGTATCCTAGAGAATCCCCTTTGGAATTGGTCACTTACTCAGATAGTGATTATGCTGGAGCAAGCTTGGATAGAAAGTCTACTACAGGTGGTTGCCAATTTCTTGGCAATAGATTGGTGTCATGGCAGTGCAAGAAGCAAACAATGGTGGCTAATTCATCAACTGAAGCAGAGTATGTAGCTGCTGCAAGCTGTTGTGCTCAAGTCTTATGGCTACAAAATCAACTTTTGGACTATGGGTACAATTTTATGAATACCATCATTTACATTGACAATAGTAGTACCATTTGCATAATTAAAAATCCAGTTCAACACACAAAGACCAAACATATTGAAATTAGACATCATTTTATAAGAGATTGTTATGAGAAAAGACTAATTCAGGTTATCAAGATACATACTGATGATAACTATGCTGATTTATTAACAAAAGGTCTTGATGTGGGGAGATTTCAGTACTTGGTTACAGGTATTGGAATGCTCAATCCATAACTATTTTTTATATGGTCTTTGGTGTTGAGGGGAGGTTTTGGTACTCAAATTGTTAATTGTATAAGTTTGTATATGTTATGCTTGTATTTTGTTTGTCCACTAACTTTTATGCAGAAAGCAAAGCAAACAGTGGAAACAAAAAGGCAAGCAGTGGTAAAATGTGCTCTCACAGTGGAAACAGAAAAAGAAATTTTATTTGATTCCATTACAGGGAAAGAGAGTACATCATAAGAACATCAAAACACAAAAGCTAATAACATCCTACACTTCTCCAGAAGCTATTCTTCAGGCTTCTTCCCCTTGCCCTTGTAGTTTTGCTTGCTCTTCAATGCACTCTTCCTTTTGTTCTCAAAAGTTGACTGCATTCTTGGACAAGCAAGCCCAAGAACTTGTGGTGGAGGCCTTGGTAGTCTAGCAGGCATCTCAGGAATGGAAATCTGCTTCATATTGGCCAGAGCTGCTCCCAAAGCTTTATTCAATGCTCTTGGCAACTCCTTTTCCAAGGAATAAGTCTCATCATCTGAATCATCAGATGAACTGGAGTAGAACTCCAAAGATGGTGCTCGAGCAGGTACTGATGGTGGTGCTGGTGTAGAAGAAGGTTGAGCAACAGGCTTAGCAGTTGTCTTCTTTGGTGGCTTTCTTGATGAAGAGGCTGAAGCACAAGGTGGAAAATAACTTGACCACCCTGTTCCTTCAGAGGATGACTCAGAAGCTATGACAAATTCTTCTGAATCAGAAGAATCAGAGGAGATGTACACTATGTTTGGAAGTTTGCTCATTGTGATTTTTAGGTTTTTGAAAAGTCAATGTGTTTTGATAAAAGGAATGGTGATCCGAGCCCCTTTATATAGGAAAAAGTCATCTAAAAGGTCTCATTAATTGAGATATTTACTTTCACCTATTTAGGTAGGTTGAAAAGTAAATAGAGATATTATTGAGTTGACTTTTAGAAGATATTTGTGAACAGGGGTTTTTGGTTAATAAGTAACTTTGGTTAGTACCAAGTTTGGATATATACTTTCTATATTTTTAAACTAACCATTGCAGGTTTTTAGAGTGGGAGCTGATCATAAAAGGTGTATAACTGAGATACACTACAAATGGTTATTGATTCACCATGTCTAATCCACATAAGAATCAACTAGTCCAGAGCAAACGGCTACTGGTAAAGACTTAACAAATCCGTTTATGGTTGATAGTTTACCAAAAACTATATGGTCATCAACTCACCATATTCTTTATGATTAAGAGTTGGCTAGTCCATAGCAAACGGCTCATGGTAAAGACATATCAAATCCGTTGATAGCTGGTAGTTTGCTAAAAACTATAAAGAGAGCAGTCAAAGTTTTATATCTTTATTTTTACCACTGCTCTTGAAAATTTTTGTGAAAAATTTCCACTGCTAGTTCACAGTTTCCACTGACAGTGTAATTTTTCCCACTGTTGAACTAGCCGTTACAACTGTTGTGTCAGTAACAAAATATTTTACTAGCCGTTGAGATAACTAACTGCTTTCCATATTAATAGGGTAAATTTTATTTAAGATTATCTACTTACCTAATTTCAATTTATCTTTCTAAGATAAATCTTTTCCATAGATAATCTTTCTTGCGCATTACTTCAAACCCTAGCAGTATATATATTCTTTTCTCAATTGGCTAAGTCAATCATTCAATTCGATACTAACACAACTGTTTTTCTCAAAAGAACACCATGGTTTCAATCACTTTTGCAGATGAGCACAACCAAGTGGCAAATTTGGAAAAGTCAAACGACAAGAGTGGTCCTCTTTTTCATCAGATTGTGGATTTTCTTAACACCACACATGTGAGGTATGCTTTACTTTTAAATCCCACAATCTATATCTCTCAAATCAAACAGTTTTGGAATTCTGTTCATTCCATAACAATTGAAAATAGAGATACACATGAATCTGTGGATGCTCTTAGAGCCACAGTGGATGGGGTAACTATTGATGTTACTGAGGCATCCTTGAGGAGAGTTCTCCAATTGGATGATCTCAATGGTATCATCACATTACCCATGCCAGAAATTTGGGAAAGTCTCTCTTCCATGGGGTACAATACCACTGACAAAAGGGCTACTTTCAAAAAGAGTGGTTTTTGTCCTCATTGGAGATTTTTAATTCATACTCTTTTACATTGCCTTAGCCCTAAGAAAACCTCTTATGAACAATTCAGTTCACCAATGGCTTACCCTTTGGTCTGCCTAGCAAAAGATAGAGTTTTTAATTGGTCCAAATATATTTTTATAAGTATGCAGGGCAATGTAAAGAGTTCAACTAAATTTTTGATGTACCCAAGGTTTGTGCAAGCAGTGCTAAATGAATTTCCACTGCAACCCCATAACAGAGTTTACAAAATCAGACACCTAAAGCCTAAAGTTTTTCAAAACATGGACAAACCTGGTGATTGGATTTTTACACCTCTTTTTCCTCAAATGCTTGCCAAAATTTCACAAGAACAGGGTGATGATACAATAAACCCAATTGAATCTGAAACCTCACCCATTCTTACTGTTCCAAATATTGAGTACACTCCACCAGTTTCTCAAACTTATGAAAGGAGGTCTAAACAGCCAACTCCTTTCATCTCAACACAGCATGTTCCTGATCCTTCTGGTGTTGGAACAAGCAGTGGTGGCTTTAGCCTTTTGCCTAGTCCAACTAGGGAAGAGACTGAACCAATGCTCCATGATTCACCTCTCCCAACAGGTTACACAGTTGGAAGTGATGAGGGCAGTGAGCAACAATTGGAATAGAAGGAACTTTGTACCAAATTGGCAACACAGGTTGGATCTCTTCAGCAAGAATTGGCAGATGTAAAGGAGCAGCATGCCAAAGATGTTACTACACTCAAACAGGAGATTCAAACCTTAAAGGAAGCAATACAGGGGTTACAGATGAATAAAAGAACTGCAAAGATGGTGTTATCTTCTTCATCCTCACCCAGTGAAGATTTCTTTGATGATTTGGGAAATTCTCCCAAACAGGGGAGGAAAACAGATGCTAAAACTGAGGGGAGGAGAATTGATTTTGTTGAAAATGAATTTGAAGAAGATTTTGGAATTCAAGACTTGGCATATGAGCCAATGATTGATGATACAGAGCCAGAAGTTTCATAACAACAGCAGATTAATACAGAAGAGCAAGAACAAGAGCAAGTTTTCTCCACTGCTGCAACAACAATTCCCACTGATGTGTGTATTTCCACTGCAGAGCAAACAGTTACCACTGACAGTCAAACTGTTTCCACTGCTGAGGTAGAAATTGAGAAGAAAAGAAAAGAAAAAGGGAAAGATGTAATGCAAAGTGAAGATTTACTAACTAAGAAGGTAAAGAGAAGTGTTCAAGCTCAAATTGATCATGATGCTGAGGTTGCAAGGAAACTTGTAGAAAATGAAGTTGCAAGAAAGAAGATGTTAGATGAGATAGAGATTGCTGACTTCATGATGGCTCAGAAGATGGACAAGATGGAAACCACTGCTCCATTGGATGTAAATCCACTTTCCACTGTTCCACCTAAAATTCTGAGAGAGAAAACTCCAGAATTTGCTTTTGTACCTACAGAAGAAGATATTGCTTTCCTAATTGCAAAAGATCCAGTAATCAAGAAGAAAGCAATTGACCTAATAGCTGATAGAACCTTAACTGAAGATCAAAGAGATGCTCAGATGAAGGATTTTATCATGATGAAGAATAGACAAGCACTTCAATATGCAATTGATACAGTCAAGAAGGGGAAAAAGAAACCAAGACAAGCAACAAAAGCACAAATTCTATCTTTTATGAAATCTTATTGCTGTCATGTTGGTGGATGGAAGATGATTCAGTTCAAAGGAATGACCCCTGAACAGATTGAAGGAGCTTACTATAGAGTTAAAAGGCAAGATCTTGATTTTGTTCCTATGGGTTCAGAAGCTGAAGAAAGAAAATTTTCCAAAAGGAAAATTAAGCAAAGTGAACCTGAGACAGTTAAGAAGACAAGAATTGCTAAAACTACAAAAGTTCAATCTGAAGAATTCACAGAAGAACAGTTGACTGGTATGATATTGATTGAAGAAGAAGACTTCTATCCTGACCCACTGCAAGTCAGACATCCTATTGTTGATTGGGAAGTTTACACTGCTAGCAATTTTGCTCCATGTTGGAAAATCACAAGGCTAGGAGGTGAAACTTCATCATTCATTCAGTTTGAAGAACTTATCAAAGCATGTGACAGAGATGATCTCAATGCACTGTGGAGATTGGTTCAAGAAAGATTTGATGCTGGCAGTCTGAAAGATGTAAAAGAAATGCAGTTATGGGTTGATCTAAGAAGGCTCTATGAACCAAATATGACTGACAACTTTTGGAAGTTTGAAGCTAGAGGTATGGAAACTACATGGACTTATTATGACTCATGTGAAGTTCATCATGTTTCTACAAAGGCTGGAGTGGATGCATTTATGTTTGCTGAGAAAGAATACCCACTCAGAGCTGGAACTCTCACAGTGATGTTGTCTACAAGCATAAGAGTTCATGAAGATACTGAAAAAGTTAGAGAACTGATAAGAAAGATTCAAGTTCAGTGTTCAAGAGCAGTTGAAGAATTAAGGAGAAAGAAGTGAAGTGTTTGGAAGAATTCCCAAATCCTAAGACTTTATGCAGATTGAAGAAACTTATTGATTTGCAGAGAAATCTTAAGTTTAGGGGAGGATTGTTGGGAATAAAGCTAACAGTTACCACTGATAGGCTTGTGGAAGACACTGCTGAAGAATGCACTAGCAGTGGAAACTCATTACCACTGCTAGTACATATTATTACCACTGCTTACTAGATAACTGTTATGTATTCGTGTATAGATAAGTATAGAATAGATCTTGTGAATATTCTATTTAGATAGCATTATACTTATCTTGTAAAGGACTCCTTGTGCTATAAAAGGAGATCCTAGGTCATGATCATAGGTACGAATTATTCTAGAGAGCTTCAAGGTGTAACCATAGTGATAGCTAAGATCACTCGTATTATTATCATTAATAATATTGAAGCTTTATGTTACATACAACTATACTCACTCACAATACATCATATAAACTGTCTTCTAAGTGTTGTTAAGTAAATTCCGCGTGCTTAATAATATTACTCAAAGTATCAACAACACAAGGTGTGTGTTTAGATCCATCAAGACCTTAGGATTCTTTTGATCTATACGTTTGATCTGCCCTATCGTCGTACGTTTTGATACGTTTGGTTGTAGAGCTTCCTGCCATTTAATGATATCGGTCAACCTATCTTCTATCTATATGAATTTGATTCGAGCCACACCTATGCCTTGCTATGTATACGCTCCTCACGTTCGATGAAATTGTTTCATGATGACCTGTTATGTGTTAAAATATGAAGTTTTGGATTCTGAGAATCAAGATCTATCGGTTTACGAAAATACCTTTGGAAGGTTGTTTTGATGACGAAACTGTTGTAAATCTGAAGAGTTAAACTTTTATATGTCACCTTCATGATGCTATCATTCGATACGTTCTCATCTGATCAGTTCAATTCCTTATCCGCGGATGAAATATCCACCCAGTCTTACGTTTTTCATGTGAATATCTTTTGAGGGAATACGATTGTCAATTGTTACGTTCGGTATGTGACTCTTTTGATATAAATTTTGTGTGATGTGCCTTCTCTAGGGAAACCGAGGCCATCTTCGAATCATTAAGATCAAGTATTAGGAAACAAGATCTCTCTATTGCTGAAATTCTTTAAGTCTGAATTTGTGCGAGTTAAACTACACCTCCTTATGTGCATAGTCAGGTGCACTTTCGTTTTGTTTCGCCACCTTATCTTTTACATTTTCGCGGACGAAAATTTTTTTTAGAGGGAAAGAGTTGTAAAACCCGAAAATTCCAAAGCATCCAAAATTACTAAAATACCCTTGGAATTAAAATTTGCATAAATACTTAATATAAATACCAAATAAATCCCAAACAATTAGAGATAAGCTACATATGATCCCAAACAATTTTGTTCCAATATTTGAAAGTTAATAAAAATAATTATTAAGCCCTACATGGCCTAAAAGGGCCGAAAATCATTTTACATTTGTACATAACTTAAATTAATTTGTAAAATAGGAAATTATGCAAAATAAATTAAGGATGAAATTTTGCCAAGTCCACCCATATAATTTCGGCCCATAATCCCAGGAAAATCTCTATAATTGACTCACAATATCTTCTTTCCATTTACAAAATCAAATAATAATTTTGAAAACCCTAATTTCTCTAAAATTCACACCGGTGGCTAAGAGGTCTTGGAGGCTCCTTGGACATTTTTCGTGGGTTCTCATACCCTCAAGGAAGGTTGGAAAAATATTTGGGGTGATTGGAATTGCTTGGTTTGGAGTGGAGGATTTTATTTGTCTCGTTAAACCCTAGCCGAGAAGAAGAGTTAATTACATAGATAGTCACTGTGGTTTGCTTGAAATTTCACTATTAGTCACTGAACTTTTTTTTGGATGGGCCTAGTCACCGTGGTTTGCTGTTATTACGGGCCTATTTACTGAAACTTTTTTTTCCGAATGAAATGACCAAACAGCCCTTGTCATCTTATTTTGACTAACGACAGTTAGTCTTTTAGACTAACGACCGTTAGAGAACAACCGAAAACTTGGTTTTCTAACGTTTTCGTCCGGTCTTTATACGTTTTCGTCTATTTTTACACGTTTTCGTCCGTATTTACACGTTTTCGTCCGTATTTACACGTTTTTGTCCGTATTTACACGTTTTCATCCGTGTTTACACGTTTTCGTCCGTATATATACGTTTTCGTCCGTTTTTACACGTTTTCGTCCGT
>LBNU01002187.1:96411-126487 GCA_014162995.1 Artemisia annua | reverse complement strand
ACGGACGAAAACGTGTAAATACGGACGAAAACGTGTAAATACGGATGAAAATGTGTAAAGACGGATGAAAACGTGTAAATACGGACGAAAACGTGTAAATATGGATGAAAACGTGTAAAGACGGACGAAAACGTGTAAAAATGGACGAAAACGTATAAAGACCGAACGAAAACGTTAGAAAACCAAGTTTTCGGTTGTTCTCTAACGGTCGTTAGTCTAAAAGACTAACGGAGACTAACGGTCGTTAGTCAAAATAAGATGACAAGGGCTGTTTGGTCATTTCATTCGAAAAAAAAAGTTCAGTGACTAGGCCCGTAATAACAGCAAACCACAGTGACTAGGCTCATCAAAAAAAAAGTTCAGTGACTAATAGTGAAATTTCAAGCAAACCACAGTGACCATCTATGTAATTAACTCCGAGAAGAATAATAATCTTTTGGCTCAATCTTGGTTTCCATTCGATTTGTGGTATTTTTTATCATCCTTTATGCTCCTCTTATTCATATATAACGTGTAAAAATACACCATGCAACATATTTTGGCTAAAACAAATAAATAAATCCGAAACCCTAAAACTTTGGATAATTATGAATTGGCCTTTGCTTAATTTTCTGGATCTCGTGATTATTTTTGTGATGTTTGTACATGTTTATATGACTCTAATAAAATGGGTTTATAATTATTTGAAGCCTAGAAATCATGGTGGGAGTTTATTTGTTTTTACTGATTTGAAATAAAATAAAAAGGGAGTCGATTTGCATGAAACAATTAGGGTTCTTATTTTTGTAGGCACAGTTATGATGTTTATGATTGAAAATAAATGATTTGAGGTTTTGGAAAAATTAGGGTTAAGGGTTTGTGAATTAAATGTAAACCGAATGTAGTTTTGTAATTAGGAGGGTGTGTTTTGCAATTATTGAAACTTGTTGGTTATTTTTGAAGCTTAATTTAGTACAGGGGTAATTCGTGAAAAATGTTACTTAAGGGGTTTATGTGTAATTTGGTGAGTTAAAGGGTTTAAATGGCATAATTATAATTAAAAAGGATTATTTGTTAATTTGAAAACTTGGAGGATTAATTATGTAAATATACATATATTCGGCCTAAATAATGTTAAGGGAATAAATTGTAATTTTGTGGTATTTGATGGACTTATGTGTTTACTTGGTTAATTATGTGATAAATAGATAATTAAAAGGTTTGTTTTGTAAATATTACAACTAGAAGGACTAAAAATGAAAATATGGGTGTAACATGAATAATTCGACCTGAATATGATAAAAGGGATGGTTATGTCATTTTTGTATTGTTGGATGACTTGTGTGCTAATTTTATTAATTATAAACTTATAATGATTAATTATATAACTATGGGGTTTAAAATGCTAATTTGTAAACTAGAGGGACTAAATGTGTAAATACAGTAACTTTGGGTTTATTTGCTGTAAATATGACTTAGGGGCTGTTCTTGACACTCTTGGATAATTATGTGGTTTAAATGTTAGATTTGATAGTTAATATCTTAATTATGTTAATTATGCTTAATGAGGGTTTATTTTGTAAATTGTGATTCTTGAGGATGTAATGTGTATATATGTGATGTTTGAGGTGTATGGGCTGTAAATGTTTGTATGTGATTGTTTGTAACTAGTTTTGGCCTATAACTTTTATATTTGACACTTTTAACTCTAAATTATGAATACGTGTCATAAGCAACCCTAACTTTGGAAAACGTGCATAAAATGAAATCCATATCTTATATTGATATAAAAATTTCCCAAAATGATTAAGTAACTATATAGAACATGCCTATACTGAGAAACTTGCCAATTCGGATAACCTGTTATTTATGAAAACTGGCTATTTTGGAAAGTACTATTTTGAAATCTTCTAAACTTGGAAACCTTCTAAATAATGGAAACTTACTTAAAATAGAAAGCTGCTAAATATGGGAAGTTTCTAAAAATGGAAGCATGACTAAAAGAGGTAACTTATGTAACTTGAACTCTTCTTAATTCAAATCCACTCTCTTCTAGGTTCGGTGAAGCGGAAATGACCTTCCTTCTTTCGTTTGATCTCGGTTGTTGACTCGGTAAAGGTACAGATATTCCGTACTCTTTCAGTAAGAGTGCACACTTTCTCTCTCTTGACTTTGTCTTTGATTTGTTATCGTATTATGATTCCGTTTGATTTTGATTATGATCCTTCATACTTGGCTCTATGATTGATGTGTTTCACCGGCATTTGCGATCCTATTGTTATTCGTTTGAACTCTTATGATCCATTCGTTAACCTTTTGTGACCTTAACCTTTGAACCCTCATGAGACTTTGGATACTCTTTGGGATATTGTAACGGGAGGTGAAACCCTTGTGAGACTTTGAATGTTCTTTTGGGATAATATAACGGGAGATGAAATTTCTTTTCTTAATTATGATATGGAAACATTTAAAGGAGAAACTATTTTATAACGACACTTTTAACATGATTTAAGATCACTTATCTAAGGGATTTTTATAAATTCATAAAGACCTCTTTTAAAGAACATTTTGTGCAAACCTTTATTAAAGATCGTTTTTATGAATGTCATCTTCTGGAAGATCTTTTCTAAATGAACCCTTGCTATAAACCTTTTTAAAATGGGATTATACTACGAACCTTTTTAAACAAGTGATGGGAACCTGCTAAATTGGACCCTTGTTTTGAACTCTCATTATGACCCTTTGGTTTATGAACTATGGGACTTTGGATCTTGGAATAGTGAACCTTGTGAATTGGGAACTTTGGCTTTGACTTCTCCATTTTGACCCATTGATATTACATCTTTGATTGAACCTTTGACATTGGACCTTTGATTATGACACTCACACTTTACTATGAGCCTTGCCATCTTTGACCCTTTGATTTGTGAACCTTTGCTATGCTTCCCTTCTATTTGTGAACCTTTGTTATGACCCTTTTGAACTCCGGACCTTTGACCTAAAGCTTTGCTATGCACCTTTGATTATGATACTTTGATTTGACTTAGACTTTGCTATTTGATTTGCCTTTGACCCTTTAGTATTATACCTGAGCATTTTCCTAGTTATGTAGGTAACATAACCGTGGCATTGATGCACCAATCCAGTGTGGTTGAGTGATGTTCCACACCGTCCCTTTGTTTGATCTGCAATTGGTTTGGGTAGGGGCGTATGGATGCATCCTAGATTTGATTTGTTTTGTTTGATTTGCTACTACATTTGGTTGGTGACTGGTGCTGTGTGCAATACACGCCTTTCACATTATTTGGGAGTTGATCACTCCATGGTTACTATGATTTGCTACTACATCTGGTTTGGTGACTGGTGCTGTGTGCAAAACACGCCTTTCACATCATTTTGGGAGTTGATCACTCCATGGTTACTATGCTGAAGACTTTGTTTTGTTTTGTTTTGGCTCGTGGTAGAATGCTAATATAACCTAACTTTTGTCTTATTCTTATCATCCTTATTATACCTTTTGTTTTCCCCAATGCACCCTATGATATTCTTTGTTCCTTATCTTTTGCTTCGTTTATATATATCTGTTCACTGGGCTTTTTAAGCTCAGCCGCATTTCTTTTCCTGCGGCAGGTTTAGTAGGAAGCTGGGTTTGTGGACGAGAGATCTTATTTTGGACTTAGAAGACTTCACCCTGATTAGCTATTCGCTGGGCTTAGAGATGATTAGAAGTAATTGATGTTGGGCTTAGTATATTGTTCTTGGGCTTAATTCATCGTTGTTGCCCTTTTGCATTTTTGTTTAGTTTTCTTTTCCCTTGTAACCTTTGTATACTTTGTATTTGAAATGTATCTCCGTTTTGCTTGTGTTCTGATTTGACTCCATAATGTTACACTTTAGCCCTTCTCGGGTTGGGGTGTTACAATTCATCTCTTCAACCCACGTACACTTATACCACAAAATGGTAGATCAAGGAAGAAAACCCTAACTATAAAAACAGTTAGGGTTTAAACACGAATTGCCAATCCCTCCTAACCACCAGCCATAATCGATCCAATAGTGTAAAATAAAGATTGTAAATGAGATCGGATCAATATATATAAGGATACAACGGACTAAGGATTAAGTATAATAGAATCGATCACAAATCCCTAAGTCGGTTTGAAAAGAAAAAAATGACTTAGGAACCCTTAGAAAAAGAGATTAGAGAAATCTTCTCCTAATCTCATTAACCACTAACCAAAATATTCTCTCCCTCTCTCTCACTATTGGTACGGCAAACAAACACCCCTAATTAGGGTTTTTGGTTTTCTTGATTTATTCCTTTGGTTCTTGTTTAATCAAAGGCCATTCCAAGGTTACAAGGTTAAGGACTAGCATCCAAGGGGTATACGGTGAGGTGTAGTGTGGACAACACATAGAGGTGATCTCCTTTGATCACTTGGGTTTCATTGGTGATTTGTGTACGTTGGTGAAGGTCTCCATTCGATTCAACCGATCACGCTATAAAGGTATAATTGTTGTTATTTATTATTGATTGATCATATGGCTATATGGATCCTTGTTTGGTGATGTTTTCCGCTGCGTTTATATGTTTCTTTAATGATTTATATATTCAACATTACCTATAATTATGTCATATGACACTATGTCAAATCACAATTCTCGATAAGTTAAACTTATCCCAGACGTCTATAATTATTCAGGTTAACTTGTGAAGTCATTTCCATTATACTTTTGACATTACGTTATGTCTGTCTACCATAATCCTCAGGTGAGTCATAGCCCCTACTTTTACTTGTTTTATAATTGTTTTATAAACATTTTTTGGGGAGATACATGCTCAACTACTGTTTTTACTTTTACAAGTATTCGTTAACTATTTACAAATGACTGTGAGTTACATGCTTATATTCATATAAACCTTACTAGTTTACACATTTTATATCTCATGAAGAGATACCTGCTATAAATATGATTACAAATGACTTATCAATTGTATGCTATACTTGACCGCTATTGCCTAAGTTTGCTATTACCAAAAGTCCCTCGATCATGAACCTTAATCACTTGTAGGGTGAACGTAAATAGTTGTGGATAGATCTATTTCGGACTGCATATCCCCGTTTGGTTTGCTAGAGGAAAGCCACCGGACACACTTTATTTGATGACATAGGTTACTGGTAAATACCTATCTTGGGGGCCTTAATTCTTTTCGTCATATTATTTATATGATTGGCTGTTAATCGTTGCGTGTCATGAGGCTTAGGGCAATAGAACCGTGGTACTGTGGTCGTGACACAGTACTACAACGACTGATGTTATGGGCGTGTAATGACGTAGCCCACTGTTTTATCAAATGACGAACTTGTGTGTTCACTATATAGCAGGAAATCACTATTAATTGACAAATCATAACTATTTTTGGATTGAGCCAGTTAGGGCAAACCAACGAACTATCTTTGGGTTGAGCCAGTTAAGGCAAACCAACGAACTATTTTTGGGTTGAGCCAGTTATGGCAAACAAACGAACTATTTTTGGGTTGAGCCAGTTAGGGCAAACCAATAAACTATCTTTTGTTGACTTTGATTTTGATAATCAACTGTTTTCACTATAAACACTATGGATTTACTCATACTTTGATTTAGATATAACTACTATGGACTCACAAACTCTTTGATTTTGGAAATCATTATTCAACCTATAAACTCTATGAACTCACCAACCTTTGTGTAGACGCTTTTAGCATGTGTTTATCTCAGGTCCATAATGAGCAAAGATGGCACGGAGGAGCACGAATACTTTTGAAGGCTATAAATTTTACTATCATTCGAAAACTTATTTATTTAACTTTGAAAGCAACGGGACCTCATTTTGTAAAACTTTGGTATTTATAAAATTCGAATGATAAATCTTTTAAAAGACTAAAATGAAAATCATTTTCTACCATTAAGTTGTTGTGCTATGAAGTAACACCCGATCTAAATTCCGCTGCACTTTTTGAAAATTGGGGGTGTTACAGATTGGTATTCAGAGCCTTGGATATAGCGAAATGGGTCTAATTTAAATCCGAACTATAACCGGTTTTATGAACAAAACATTTTATAGCCTTACGCTCTCCGTGCTTTCCATCTGCAAGACAATTATGGAACTTCTCGATAGTTTATGCTACACCAGCACTCTAGTATATTGATATATACTCATTAACTATTTCTTGTACTATACTAATCCCTCTTATTTATTTTACCCTCATCTCTAAAGATACGTGTGAAATTCTCTTTCCATATCCCCGAAAAATCCGCGTGTGGATTTCTTTGCTGATTAGTATGAAATCATGAACCACTAAACCGCATAACTCTTATTTCCGTTAAAAACCCCGAATATTCATACACAATGATACAATTAGCATTGGTAATGCTATTGTTACAAATATCACTAGGTAAGGCATAGAGAAGCCAATTGGTTGGCCTGCCAAGCCAATGAAAAACACCACTATCCCTGCGAGAGCAATGACCATGACTGGGTGTAATACATCAAATACCCTGTACGATAAAATCACACAATGAAACGTTAGTGCATGGTGCCATAATACGGTTTCAAAACAACATTTCCATTGTACCACTATCTCTTACCCCCATATTTCATCCACGCTAACGGCAAAGACCACGATCAGCATGAGAAGTGCAATGATCCAGGCCGAGAATTCCAAATCTTCTTTTGAAACGTAAGCCAAGAAGATGGCTGCAACCGCGTACAAAATTATGAGAACAGTATAGGTGTATGACATTTTAAAATATTTAGATGAAAGAAGTGTGAGTAGTGAAGAGGAAAATTGGGATATATAAGGCGGTGGCCGTAGACTACTATTCTAGCCACTTACGTTCACTATTCATCACGCAAAGACAAAACTGACTTTCATCATTCCCAAAGGCTGATAATTCAGCAATTTTCTCTACATCCTTATCCAAAATTCTCATTGTAAAAATCTGTATCAACAAAACTCTTTTGTTTAACGGGTAGGTTACCCGCACAGATTTTTGTAATTATATTCATAAGAAATACCTAAACATGACAGAGTAATGAATTCTCTTCCAAGATGTGTTTACAACGTAAACATTCAAATAACATGTTATTAAAACATACTTGACCGAAATACTTAAACATTACAAACGATACTGAATTAAAACATCTCGTAAACATAAACCTAGACTTCAAAGATACTCCGGGTGACCTGAGGTTTGAGAGTTGTTGGAGTCATAACCGTCATCATAAGGATCAAAGCTCGCCAACCTCTCTTCTTCTAATTGAGCTTCCAACCTGCTCAGCTCCCGCTCCATGTCAGAAGTCCAACCACCATCATCAACTGCCACATTTTCCTCAAAGCTTGGCTGGAAATGATCCAGATGAGGCAAATGTTGTTGTTGCACAACCCCTCTTGGTGTAGATGAACTTGATACACCTTGTTGTTGTTGTGGTAGTTGTCGTTGTGGTGCTAGTGGTTGTTGTTGTTGTTGTTCAACCCTAGCAGCTTCAACATTCTCTTCAAAACTCCAACGGATCTTGTTGGAAATCTGGTTCTCTATCTGATGGACACAAGCCCACAGCGATTCAATAACAGCAGCATCCTTACGATATTCATCATGCAAGAACGTGTCGATCACATATTTTCTATCATCTGAAATGTCTGTGCACATGGCGTAGCGTTCTCTAAGTCATTGTTTCAGCTGTTTCATAGTCTCAAACTTCAGGATGACCTTCACAATAGCATTTTCACGATCCACGTCACTATTCTCAGCTTCTGCCTTGATAAACAATTGAAATTGTTCAGCGGTATGTGGTAGCTTACAAGCCATTGATTGTTTTTCTTGTGTGTGTGTGTGTGGTTAACACAGACATGCCAGTGGTATTTATAAGGGTTTGAAAATATTTTCCTTTATTTTATTTTGAAAGACGTGACCGTTTGTATTCAAACGGTAAGATTTTCAAAATTTGTGTCTATTAAAACTAACGACTAGTTTTGGGATACTTGGTAAAATTCTACTTTGGCCTTCGCATTGCAACGCAAGTTGCAGGAACAAATACGTACATAATACAACTTACCCCTCCAAAAAAGTTCTCTCTCTCCCTTGTGGAGAGTTCCGGCCGCCAACCTTCCTCTCTATTCCGGCCATTATTACTACCTAAATCGTCCTCTCTATCCTTTTATGAAGGGTATGCAATACGGTTTGGTTACTAATAATCTTTTGAGGGTGGTTGGTAACGATTTTCACTCTTTATCTGATCGGAATTCTCTTTACTTTGGCGAGTTTAATCCTAAACCAATCGGGGTTTTTTTTTTTTTGGTAAAGGGGAGTAATCCTGCACCCTGGTAAATATATTAACCAAAACGTTTAAGTACAATGGATATGGGTGAATCCCATATCTCAGCCCGTTACATAGGCAAAAAGCATACATAACAAGATACTTCCTGTTTTCTAAACAAAGAAAACACACCATTACTCACATGACAACATAAGACATAACGAGATAAAATTACTTCCTACGACCTTGAAGCCTAGCGCCATACATGGCATTAAAAGCATCCAAATTCCCTGGAAGATCATAAACCTGGTTCGCATAGTCACCGTAATCATAGTCATCATAAGCAGCTTCCAACTCTTGTCCACCACCAAACAGATTAGCAGACTCATCAAATGGGTTAGCAACCACCTCATCTTCAGAATCCGAATCCACGATCTCTCCCACCTTAGAAAAAGGATTAACCCTCTTGGTAGAAGAGGTGGAAGGAGTAGAAGAAACACCAGTTGTAGGAGCCACAACTGACTCCTTCTCTTTTAAATCACTCACAAGAGGATCTTGTGAAACAATACCTATCTTAATAGACTCTTCCTCATTAACTTCCATTGTATTACCTGTCTTAGTAGACTCATCCGCAGTAACTTCCATTGTACGACCAGCATCCACATCCTTGTTGTTGTCATTAGACGGAATACCAAAAGCATCCGTATCATCCATATTAAGAGCAGCAAACTGATTAGATGTAGAAATCTTCGTTCCACTCGTACTAGGCACATCCGAAGCCTTCTTCTTAGTGCCATCCACCTTCTTAGGTTCAGTGGGATTCTTTTTGGGTTGATACTGAGAAACTGCTTACCCACAACAGGTTTAGAAAACCCTCCTTTACCCTGGGTTGTAGAACCACCTTTCTTACCTTTCTTTTTATTATTGACAGTCGTGAAACCATCATTAACCGCCTTAGTAGGCTGAACAGGAGGTGCAACAACCTTAGGACAATCAATCAGAGTATGACCAAAGATCTTACATTTATCACAACAAGGTGGTTTCCACTCGTATTCAACCCGTATCTTCTCAATAGTCGAACCCGAGCCATCAAGTAATGGTATCTCAATAGTGAGGTTGTCCCGAAGCACCTCATCCGACTTCACTTCTATCATGCATCTGGCAAAACTACTACGGCCCCACGATTCCTTGCACATTTGGCTTGTAAAAGCATCTAACGTTTTGGGCGTGCCAATCAGTGTGGCAAGAAGACTGAGGCCATCATCAGAAAACATAGCAAGGGGGACATCATGGAATTTAACCTACAACGGGATGTTAGTCAAATCCTCTTTAAGTAGGTTTGTGTTCAAAGTCCATGGTTTAAGAATAATAAGAACATTTCTGATCAACCAAGGACCGTTTTCAAGCACATCATCAACACCTTTCTTTGAATTGAACTTAAAGAAGAAGAACCCCTTTGCATTCATCATTACCTTTTGCACACCAAACTTAGCCCATGCATTGCGTACATAGTAATCAACAACAGGAAAAGCAAGGCGTTGGCCAAGGAAGTAACCGTAGAGAGTATTCTCAAATCTCGTGTTTACCTCTTCCACTACTTTCATTGGAACTGAAAGATCAACCTCATCCTTCTTTTTGCTACATCCCAACCTCCGAAAATTAGACACGTGTTTAAGAGGTTCATTAGAAGTAGCACCCGCATAAGAAACCGGCTTCACTTCAGTATCACAAGTAGTATCAACCTTGGGAGTATTAGGACCAAAAGTTGCACTCTTATTCATATGCACATTTGTCCCAAACTTCTGGGTTTGCAAAGCAACGCTAAAACTCGAAGGAGGAATATTTGTTGCATTAACTTCATTACCTTTCGAATTAGAATGCTGCCCTATACCACTCGAATTGTGCAAATCAGAAGAGGAATCCTTATTAGCAACAATCTCACTTTGAATTTTATTTATGGCTTCTTCAAAATTCTTATGCGCATTTGCTATCAATTGTTCCACATTAGGGCTAGGAACCTGATTATTAGTGTCATTCATGGGAGATAAACGCGGTTTTCCTGCCTTTTGAGAAACATGGACACCATCACCCTTAGGAAGGTTACTACCATCATTAATCGACCAGAAAGTCTCATCCACATCATTTGTACCTCCTTGAGGTGAAATCTGCTCTACATTACCCTCATTACCATTGCTAGGATTACCCTCATTACCAAGTGGAATCGGCTCCACCTGATTTATTAGCTGATGACTAGCAACATCAGCCATACCAAGTGTATTAAACTCATTAGGGATCCTAGTAGCATCAGAATTCATAACCAAATCATTACCCTCATCCACCACCTTACCATCGTTAACCAAATCAGACTTATGGGAATCCAAAACCCTAAAAGCCTTGCGTAATGGAATCCCATCCGAAGTACCCTCATCATTACCCTTTAACCGTTTCATCCTTGCTGCCAAACCTTCAACATCCACGTTAATATTACCTCTGGACTTGGAAGCATCAGTAGCAACCTTCGAATTCAAGAAACCCTTATTAATCATCTCCCTAAAAACCCACGACCACTAAATCTAGACCAATCACCACGTATGCAAACAAGAAGAAAAGTTAAAACCCTAACCGCTTAGGGTTTCGATAAAAATAGCCAAAATTACTAACCAGCATCCATAATAATCGACCTAATGATAAATCAATAGATTCAATGAAGATTATATATGTATTCAACCGACCTAGGATCATGTAACACCCCCAATACCTCGTTTAGCGGAAGCATACATGTTTGGGTGCTACTGAAATGGTATCACAACACAAAGTACAAAGAACAGTTTTAACTCAACCGTTTAAAAGAAATCTCTATATTCAAAACCATTTTTGTTTACAGCGTTCCAAAAACAGTGTGGAAGTATAAGCCCATAAAAGAAATAAAGCGGTCCCAAATATATCAGAGTCATCTATGACCATGCCATGCCCTGCCAAAGCCTCCAATAGCAAGCTATCGCTTTAAACCTGAAAATACATGCCCTGCCAAAGCCTCCAATAGCAAGCTATCGCTCATAGGTTTATATAAATAGCAATTCAGTGTAAAAGAAACGTGAGTTCGGTAAAAGCTTGGTGACCATCGTGTTGTGTACAATGTCATAAAATGGGGTTCACTTTCAAGTAAATGCAGTAATGTGGACCACAAGGTTAAACGTTTGCTTGACCGTTACATTCGGTTATGATCACATATGAGCTGACCGTTACATTCAGTCACATATGTACATAGCAAGCTGGCCAGTTCATTTGCCAGGTTGGCCAGTTCATTTGCCAGGTTGGCCAGTTCATTTGGCTTAGCCGGTTCATTTGGTTATGCAGGTATAATCGTTTAAAGTACTTGTGTCCGTATGTAAAGTAGTCACGTGTGTAACAGATAAACACAGAATGCATTCAATTAACCAAATCAAGTATTCAGTCAAACAACAAAGTTTACGTAAACAATTCACGTATCCAAGTAAACAAGCATTGAGTTTAGTTAAAAACGAGCATGTATTCTCCCCCAAAACAGTTATAAAACGAGTAAAAATAGGGGGTCATGAACTCACATATACATTTCAAGCACTTGTGTCCATAGTATAATAATCCAGTTTGTAACGATAAATCAAGTCATGCGGTTGAATAACCGAACAAGTAATTTAGCAAGAACATAAAGTTTTCTAGTAAACAATTCATTGTTTAAGTAATGCAAATACTAGATTTAGTAAAACGAACATGTATTCTCCCCCAAAACAGTTGTAAAACGAGTAAAACAGGGGGAATGAACTCACCTCAATGTGAAGCAACGCAGAATATCACAACTGACACAACTGGCATCTAGAGCATATCACAACGGTATCAAGAGATATAGGCTCAACGGTACGAGGTCGGTACAACCTAATAAGTATGCGGTTATCTCAGAATACGTCTCGTAATATAAAAGTGTTTTCAGAAAATAAGCGTCTAAGTTTTCATGATTTAAGTATTTGACTCATTTGCAAAGGTTTTTATGCGTTACCAAGTGCTCGTGTATTTCTTGCTTGTTGTGTGGTACGTACATTTCAAAAGTGGTTTATTAGAAAGGCTCTTGGTGATGGCTCATGGTGAAAGTGTATGTGAGTGTACACGACGGAACATCCATACGTCGTACTCGTCGTTACAATTTGTAAATAATATATATATATATACATACATACATATATATATATATATATATATATATATATATATATATATATATATATATATATATATATATATATATATATATATATATATATATATATATATACAGCTTATATATATTAGGTAAAGTTTATAATTATGTATTTAATTAATTAAAATTAATTAAACATGCTTTGAGAAATAATGTAACAATAGAGTTAGTGGAGGAATATTATATTATAAATATCATTTATAATATAATATTAATTATAAGTATTTGAAATAAATACTTTGTATTTGGAAAATTATATAAATGCAAGTATTTTAGCAAAATACTCTAAGTGTTATAATTTTAGCAAATTTGGGCATGACCCATTCGTTTATTCAACGTTTCTATTTTTCTCAAGTGTTGCAATTTCTCAATTAAACCACTTGTCACTTTATTTGCAAAATTTAGTACGTAATAACTATATTATTCACTATTAATATAGTTATCGACATAATTCGTTCTTCGTTACAAAAATAACCATTGCAAGTTCAAATATATGTCAAAACTCATTTTCGTCACCCGAAATGTTTATTGGGCCGAAATTTCACTATTAGACCTATTAGTCCAAAGTTTGCCCAAAACTATATATTCCGATTTAAGTTACGTTATATATATCGTTATATGTCGAAATTAATGTTTATACGTCCGATAACAATTTTTGGTCAAAAAGTCAAAGTTGGAAAACTTTTGTTGGGCTCGGCTACTGTTCACCGAACACCCCTATTGGGCTCAAAATATCCACTTGGCCCAAAATCCATTTTAGTACTTATAATTACGTAAATAACTAAAATTAAACGTAATTAACACTTATAATTATGTACTTAATCTCAAAAGTCAAGTTTGGTCAAATCTCATCTCATTCCACCCAAAATAATTTAGTTCGACCAAAAATAATTAATTTCACCAAAAATTATATTTTTACTAATTAATTATAATTAGTTACGGTTAATTCGACATATGCTCTAATATAAGCTTTCAAGTAAAAATTCCATCATTTCACCACTTGAGCCAAAATTTTATATTTTTCAAAACCCCAATAATTTTATAATTATTATTGTAGCCGATTTATACATATACACATAAAAGTGTATATTTCGTCTTAAACACGCGTAATTAACATAAATTACATTTGTATCATCAAATTAGTACCACAAGCAACAAGATTTACCACACAAGCAAGAAATATCCAAATTTGTATGAAGACTTCATAAAAGTCGAGCACTAGCTACAATATTTTAGGGAGTTAGGTGGCTGATTTAGGGGGATCCTAGGAAGGGTTCAAATAATATTTTTACTTCCCGTTGGTGCATCGTGTGTCGGTTTAAGCTTAAATGTAACTGTAACATCCCGGTTTGACGTTTTTGGACACATTCACGTAAAATAAAGTTTTTAGCCACGTTTTTGTCAGAAATGTAATAAAATGTCATTACTGACTCAAAAATATATTTACTTGACTTTTACCATAGGTACTGTGGTATCGGTTCGCGTGCGGCGTTGTTTTTCAGAAAAATGTGAGAAAACTCTCAGCAAATTACGAAACTTGTCAGTAACTTTCCAAAATGGAATAATTTGTGTTTACTGACAAAAATAGACTTTTTTAATGATGACTGTAAGCTACAGTACGCGTTACAGATAGCCGAAATGCTCAAAAATATTCATTTATGCATACAAATTCCCAAATTAGCTATAATAAATAAATATTTATTATTAAAATTAGTCTGAAAAATTCCGGTTGGTTACAGTCTCACCTCCTTAAATGGAATCGCGTCCTCGCGATTCAATTCAAGTTACCCATTACGGTCAAGAAGAGATGAGTATTTACGCACGGGTTTCAGTTTATGTTATTCGATAAAATGGTGTCCGGGAAGAGATGTTGGTACCCACAACCGATTTGAGTCTTACCGGATGGTAAGGGCTCCTCTTGTCTGTGGAAGAGTAATACATAATCATTTGCTGAAAGTTTTACAGTTTGGTAAACTGATGCGACTTTAAAAGACTCATGTCCTCAGTAAAAGTTGTCTTTAAACATGGTGTGTATAAGATAATTTCTCAAAAGTTAAAGTTTAATCACTCCTTGTTATGCAAAAATTTGATGAAAACATATTAGTAAAAGTTGATGAATTTGAACTACCTATTGACTTCGTTATCTTCGATATGCATGAAAATTCTAGGACGCCTATAATTTTAGGATGACCCTTTCTAGCCACTGCTAGGGCCATGATTGATGTTTTTAATAAAAAGATAACTCTTACAATAGGCAAAGATGAGGTTGAATTTAATATGGAACAATCTATGAGTAAAATAGTTCTGAAGATGATGAATGTTTATAACGTGGATGTTTCTGATGACACGATAAATCAATTTACTCAAGAATTGTAAAAAAAAATTGATCTACTCGATTATTTTCTGCTAAAAAAAATTAGAAGACACTATCGCTATAGAAGATCAAGTTGATGAAAATACTTTTATTAACAACTTCGCTGTGGATTCTGCTGTTTGTAACTCAATACATCTTTCTGAAAACAGCAGCGACGTAATAAAAGAACATGTTTATTCCGCTAGTGTTAATGAAATTGATGAAGTTTGACTAGAAACTTTAACGCATCAATGTGAGTAAATAATTCACAATGCGATTGAAGTATAGTTTATAAAACGGTTTGTAAAATAGTTCATAGAATAATAAGAAATCAGTTTATCATTTGCATGATATTAGCAAAACTGTAGTTCGATTCATAATATCGTAGCAGGACAACAAACCGGTTTATAAAATCGTTAGCGAAACAATTTGCAAAATAATTTGTAGAACAACGGGAACTGTTCGTTGTTTACAAAATAGTTATAAGGTTGAAAATTTGATTTCATGAAGTAGGAGTAAAACATTTGTAGGGTGACCGCAAATTGGTCAGTAGAATAATCGAAAACAGTTGTATGATGTTAGCGACACGGTTTATTATCTTATAAGAGGGTAGCAAAGATAGTTGGTATACCCGAGAAACGGGTGAAGAATTTGGTGTCTATTCCAAAGAACACGGTTTAGGTTACTACTCCTTACGGTCTTAAGGTTTCTGTTGGTCATAGAATCTCCGCTGAGTGGAGGGCATAGCAAGTTCAGAGTACGACTCTGAAGGAGGATGTTGATTGCTACTAGCAATCTATTGGTTGACCAAGTAATGTACATTCTACTTCACGCGGAAGGAACGATATCTATCGAGAGGGATGAATCAAATCGATTGAGCATAAGGTTTAGAGTAGAGGTGACTGTAACAAGACAGCAAACAAAGCAAGGTTTAAATAAATAAGCAATCCAAATTCAAACATAGCCGAAACGCTCCAATAAACTCAAATGAGTTTGAGTTTATTACAACATCAAACAAGTTAAAATAAGCAACTCGAATTCAAACTGTGACCAATCGGGTCTAATACGCCTCGATACAAAACATGATTAGACGGCGACGAGCAAGTATTCCATATGAGCAGAAAGGTATAGCGATACCAAAAGTACTACGACTTGTGAAGTATTGTGATGCCAGTGTGTTGTGATTGCTATCATGTTGTGTGCAGATGTGAGTGTTCATGTCATGCAATGCTTATGTACACACACATAAATTTTATCATTCTCGTAATCAAGAATTCAACCGGACAAAATTCTATTATAACTGCTCCCAGTATCGCAAAGTTCACCTCTGAGTCGGACATAGGTGATCAGGCTATGTCCCACTGTCCTTGGCTGAATATAGATGAGCAGTCTATATTCATAGGTTCAATGAACTTTAAAATACTCAGCTCAGTTACGCTAGTACTATGTCACTTACTTTTAAAAGCTGTTTAGAAAGACTAAAACAAGTGTCCACACTCGAGGACAAATGATGAGATTACATAGAGAAAAATGCGTAATGCTGTGATAAGTACGATACGTATGCATAAGTATGTCGAAGATACTTATAGTATATAGAGAAAATAAATGGATATACTCATCCAATAGTAAATCACACATCTCATCAAATATATTAGTAATGAAAATTACAAATGAGGCATCAGCTTGGCAGGTAGGCACGTGTCGGTCATAGGGTTAAGTTTTCGCAAAAGTAGTTATAGTCTAGGTTTTAAAAATACCTAGTTCTCTATAACCAAGGCTCTGATACCAATCTGTAACACCCCCAAAATCTGGTTTAGCGGAAGCATACATGTTTGGGTGCTACTGAAATGGTATCACAACACAAAGTACAAAGAACGGTTTTAACTCAACCGTTTAAAAGAAATCTCTATATTCAAAAGCATTTTTGTTTACAGCGTTCCAAAAACAGTGTGGAAGTATAAGCCCATAAAAGAAATATTAGCATTTAAATTTTATAGAAAAAGTGATGGTCGGTCTCATATGTAATATAGTGTGTCGTGTAGGTAGAATTAGTCATTGGGCCTTGGACTAGTTAAGCTAATATGTTATAAGTTAAGATTTAAGTATAAAACCAAGTCCAAGCCCAAGCCCATCAAAGCCTTTAGGGCATCCACGAATTGTACTATATATACACCTCAAACTCTCATTTGAGGGGTGTGCTTGTATGTGTTTTATGTGTGTTTTTCTCTAATAAAAGTTCTATTCCATACGCCTCATATTATACATCAAGTCACCATCTTTCTCATCTCTTTTCTACATATTATACGTGATTAAGATTGATAAAGTTGTGTTCTTTAGGTATCATTCGCCAAACAATGATTTAGGAGGAATTTGAGTTGTGGTTTTCGTATTTTTTAAGCTTTTCTACACGTTTTTCTCTAAAAAGTTTGCAAATTTCTTGTTCTTTTTGTGTTTTTAACACTTTTTTGCTTACAAACTAGTGTTATAAACCTTTCTCAACAAGAAAGTTTCAATCTTTTTTGAAAAAATCAAAGCTTTAAAATCGTTCTTGTTTTTGTACTTGATTTCGAAATTTTAAAAATTTTCATAAAAATCATCAAGTTTACAACTTTCTTGTAGTTTTGGTGTTTTTAAGCTTAGAAGTACAAAAATCTTGGATTAAAAACGTGATTTGGGTGTGCTTTTTTGAAAAACAAAAATCTGCCAAATTTTGACCACTTATCGAGATCCCAAGACCCTAATTTATCGAGATCCTTCATACGTGCTTCTTTGGTGTTTTCGTTGATTACTCAGTGCTTTTCTCTCTTGTATTAGAAAGAAAACACTTCGACTTGGTGGATAGTTTCGTTATTGTATAATCTCGAAACTTGGTTATTTGATATCGAAATCCTGAAACTTATCGAGATCTTCACAAAAATTTTGAAATCACTAATTGTTTTCGAAATCTAGTGAATCTATCGAAATTCATTTCAGCTTTATCGAAAACATAACTTATCTCTTTAGAGACTGTGATCTCGATAACTTGACTCCATCTTATCGAGAACATTGTTATCGAGATCTTTGATACTTTATCGAGAACAACTGGGATTTATCGAGAACACCTGGGATTTATCGAGAACCTGTCAATTATCGAGAACTTGGATAATTTATCGAGAACTTGGGAATTTGGTTGATTTCTGACGACTAAACTTCAAACGGCTATAACTTTTGATCCGTAACTCCGTTTTTGATGAAATACCTATCAAACGACCGTGAGATCGAGGAGAACATCACGTTGAATAATGTAAAGATCATTCAACCCAAACTTCAAGGTCTAAATCCTCTCCGAGAAGAAGTTATTGAGGTTTTAAGTTTTCAGAACCGATTTTCACAACAAATTCAACACCAAACTCTACTCCTATTTCGTTGGAACGATCCTAAATCAACTTTATCAAATCATCAATGAAACATAATGGCATCTCAACAAGATATTCATGCTGCCGGTGCTGAAAACCGTCCTCCTATGCTTGAAAAGGGTGGTTATCTTCCATGGACAAGCCGTATGCTTCGCTACATCAAAACCAAAGATGATGGTAAACTCATGATCAAATCCATTGAAAACGGTCCATTCCAGCCAAAAGAAATCCTTGATCCGGGTAATCCAGATGGAACACCTCCTACTCAACCATTCTTTCGTCTCCAAAAAGAAGAAGATTACACAGCTGAAGACTGGAAGCAGATTAAAGCAGATGATATGGCAATGCATCTCATTCAACTTGGTTTACCTCGTGAGATCTTTGCTGCAGTCGACAGTTGTCAAACAGCTTATGCTATATGGGAACGAGTTAGAAGACTTTGTCATGGAACAGAAATTGGACAACAAGATGTTGAGAACAAGCTTCTAACAGAATGGGAGAACTTCACGTCCACAGCAGGTGAACAGATTGAATCATACTACACCAGGTTCTGTACCTTGATGAATGAGCTGATCAGAAACAAGTTGGAACCACGACAAATTGTGACAAACATTAAGTTCATCAACAATCTACCAGAGGAATGGGGTCGCTATGTCACAATTGTCAACCAAACCAAGAATCTTCATCAGGTGGATTATGATCAAATCTATGACTTCTTGAAGCAAAACCAAGCTGAGGCAAATGAAGTTAGGAAGGAAAAGTTGGCTAAGAATCATGATCCTCTTGCACTCATTGCTACAACACCAACACCTCTACCAGTGAACACACAACAACCATCATCATCTTCCACTCACAACTATGTGCAACAACCATACGTCTCACAACCCACACCTCTCTATCAACAATCATTCTACCCACAATAACATGATGTCATTCCACAACAACTACCAGATCAACAATTTCAAGAACCTGAATTCACTGATAATGATGAGAATTTGCTCTTCTGACTAAGGCATTCCAAGGACGCTATTCAACTCCAACTAACAACAACCAACGAATTTCATCGAACACTCGTAACAAGTAGATTGCTCAACCGAGGTTCAACATGGGCAATACGGGTCAAATGGTTGGTGTTATGGGGAATCAGCAAGGATATGCTACGGGCTTTAACATGGGGAATCAGAATCAAATGGGTCAGTATTCAGGAAATAGGATGGGTCAAAGGAACCAGATGGGTCAGTTTGTTGGGAATCAACGGGGTCAGTATGTTGGTAATCAGGCTATGGGAAATCAGGTTGGAAATGTTGCAGCTCAGGTTGGAGGGAATAATGGGAATGTGAACGTGAATCAGGGAAATCTGGTTAAGTGTTTTAATTGTCAGGGTGTCGGTCACATGGCAAGGAACTGTCCTTCCAGGATGGATAAGAAAGATCCTGAGTACTTGCAGAAAGCATTGATGCTGGCTCAGAAGCAGAAAGCAGGATTTCAGTTGAATGCTTAGGAGATTGACTACATGGCACTTATGGATGATATGGAAGACTGTGAAGATATTGATGCGAACTGCATATTCATGGCGAATCTCCAGGAGGCTAAGTATGACACAGATTCTGAGACACCGCCGGTTTTTGATGCTAATGTAATATCTGAGGTACCATTAAACAATTCTTTCAACAATAATGATATGTTTAATATGTCCCCTCATGAGGAACAGCATTCTGAGACACAAGTATACGATTATGATACATACCAGGAAATGCCGAATAATAGCAATATTGATTCGTCAAATCCCGATATGAATCATAATGGAGGCTTTGTTTCACAGCATGCTGAGAATGATGAGGAAACACGTGCTTTATTTGAATCATTGTTGAATAATTGTCAAATTGAGATTGAGAATGTGAAAAAGGTCAATCGCGAAGCTAAGGCCGCGAATGCTAAATTGACCGCTGAGCTTGCGAGATACAAGGAAAAAGAAAAAGCTTTTCAATTTCATACACAAAGATTGTCTGAATTAGAAACTGGTTATCAAAATTCTGTTTCAAGGGAAAAACATTTGCAAATAAAATATGATACACTTGATGTTAATTTACAAAAGCAAATTAGATCCCTAAACGCGGAAATTTCTGATTTACAAAACCAACTTTCTAAACAAAAAACAGCTTATACCAATCTTCAAAAAGAACAGGATGAGTTGAAAAAGGAATTTCTAAAGAAAGAAGATAAGCTTTTGGAAGAAATCATAGAGTCAGAACATAAGATTGCAAAACTTGAAGATTTGTTGGTTAAAATGGGTCATTCAGCACAAACCATTCAAATGATTTCAAATCAAACAGATCTGATTTACCACACAAAATATAAAATGGCTCTTGGTAACAAAACTCATTGTAATCTCAAGAAAGCCCAGCAAGAACAGAATGTGATTTACAATGCTAATGTGATATATGAGAAACATGATCCTCCTTATGTGCGTGATTATGATGATACAATAGCTCATGCGGAAGAGAGTCAAAACAAAATGAAACAAAAGAATCCAGATTTGAAACCTATTGATTATAACAAATGGTACGAACTTAATGGAATCACTTTTGTCCCTCAAAAACAAACACCAAATGTTTCCAAATCATCAGTCTTCAAGAAAATGCTTTCAAAACCACAAGTAGTCTCTAAAAATCTTTCTAAAATGGAACAGATGTCGTCAGACAATCCTTTTAACACAAGTGAAACTAGAGGCATACTTGATGATGTGAAAAAGAGAATCAAAGTTCTTCAAAGCATTGTTGATTCCAAAACAACAATCAGTATTGAAAATTGGCACTCGAGTTTTCATAAAGAACAGAGGTGTTTCAAACAGAAATTACAATCCCACTGTATAACATCAGTGCGAGAGTAATTCATCTTGAAAATGCGTTGTTAAAAGAAACAAACGACTTTGTCAAGGACCACAAATCCCTGGTAAAGGAAGTTAATGAAACTCGTGAAAACATGAAACTTTTGGATAGATTAAATGACTCTCTCTTCGAAGCTGTTATGTCTACTGATGTGATGTCTATTGTGTTGCAAACATATTCTATTGGGGATGATGAGAGACTTCGAGCT
Source organism: Artemisia annua (assembly GCA_014162995.1). Lineage (NCBI taxonomy): Eukaryota > Viridiplantae > Streptophyta > Magnoliopsida > Asterales > Asteraceae > Artemisia > Artemisia annua. Next base: position 105,134 of record LBNU01002187.1, on the reverse strand, counting down.
GAGACCTCCGCACTTGTTTCAAAATATGAAAATGCTCTTATTAAACTTGAAAAATAAAACGTGTCATATTTTAAACAACTTGATCGAAACAAGGAAGAATGCAAGTATGACAAATTGTCATATGAGCGTGATTTCAAGAAGTTGCAAGAGCAAAATGATCTTTTGAAGTCTTAGCTTGAAAGTTTAAAAGGAAAGGGTGTGGAAACTAAGCTTGAAAAAACCAAAGACTTCGGAGAAACCAAATGCTTTTAATACGGTTGTAAAACCAAAAATGTCAATTTCTCGGTTTGCTCCAAAAGTCGATGTGAACAAAAATTTATCAAAAACAGTCATTCCATCACCTTTGCCAATGAATGTTGAAAAAGAAAAGAATGTTGTGAAAAACAAAGCTGTTGTCGAAAAACCAAAAGTGATAGCCCCAGGCCTTTTTAGGATTAGTCCCACTATTGCGTGTGCCTCAACATCTAGGACAAATGAAAAATGCAAAAAGGATAATTCTAATAAGCCTAAGGATGCTAAAAATGACAACAAAATAAATCCTAATGCGTGTGCCTTACCTTCTACAGGAATAGCAAGCACCTCTAGGAACAGCAGACTAAAGCCTAAGAGCAATACAAGGAACAATAGAGTCTTGCCTGTCACTAAGAGTAGTTGCAAGAATAAAGTGGATGAAGTAGAAGAACACCATAGGAATTTATCGCTTTGTAATAAGAGACATATTTCATCTGAATGTAATGTCGAGCGTACTGTTTCTAATGCATGTAATGACTCTGTTGGTTTAAAATGCAAGAAATCTTTAATTAATGATGTTCATGATGAATGTGTTTCTACGAATGAGAATGTGATGCCTAAACAGAAAGATGTTCGAAAAGGACCTAGTGCTAAATCTAGATATGTGGCTAATCTAATTAAAACACTTAGGAACACCACTAATATTTACACGCCTAGGAACTATCTCAAGTATTGTGTTTGGATACCAACGGGTAGAGAATTCACACTCCAGGATGGAAAACTAGAACTAGCTCAAGCTAAACAAGTAGCACCCATCTATGAATGTGATTTGGATTGTACCCCTAACCCAATGGAACCTAATTCAACACGGTTTCCAAATACAAACTCTTCTGTTTTTGGCAGGTTGTCGAAATTTGTCTTTGGATCGTCGACTCGGGTTGCTCCAAGCACATGACCGGGAACTTAAAGCTGCTGATCAACTTTGTATGGAAATTTATGGGAACAGTTCGTTTTGGAAATGATCACATTGCAGCTATTTCGGGTTATGGAGATCTTCAGTTTGGAAATTACTTAATCACTCGGGTTTACTACGTTCAAGGGTTGGGACACAATTTGTTTTCAGTTGGTCAGTTCTGTGATGCAGATTTAGAGGTGGCATTCAGGAGAAATAAGGTTTTTGTCAGAAATTTGGTTGGGGATGATCTCTTAACTGGAAATCGTAGCACAAACCTTTATGCAATCGATATCAATCAAATGGCATCCTCATCACCAATTTGTCTCATGACACGAGCAACTGATACAAAGTCATGGTTGTGGCATCGAAGATTGTCTCACCTCAATTTCGACACCATCAACAAACTTGCAAAAGATAACATCGTCACCGGACTTCCCAAGTTCAAATACACCAAAGATCACTTATGTCCATCATGTGAACAAGGAAAAAGCAAAAGAGCTACCTATAAACCCAAAACCGTACCTAGTTCGGAAGCAAGGTTGCATCTGTTACACATGGACTTATGTGGCCCAATGAGAGTTGAAAGTATCAATGGGAAGAAGTATATTCTTGTTATTGTTGATGATTACTCAAGATATACATGGGTAAAGTTTTTGAGATCGAAAGATGAAGCACCTGGTCACATCATCACCTTTCTGAAGCGAATTCAAGTTCTACTTCAAGCTCCAGTAAGGATCGTAAGAACAGACAATGGCACAGAATTCACGAATCAGGAGTTGAGAACGTATTTTGAAGATGTTGGTATTACACACCAAACGTCAGCTGTTAGAACTCCACAGCAGAATGGGGTAGTTGAAAGAAGAAATCGAACTCTTGTGGAAGCTGCTCGCACAATGCTGATTTATTCCAGTGCACCACTATTCTTATGGGCTGATGCTGTCGCCACTGCTTGTTTCACTCAAAACCGATCCCTAATTCATCCGAGATTCAACAAAACACCTTATGAGCTTGTGAATGGTCGAAAACCAGATATCTCTTATCTTCACGTGTTTGGCGCTTTGTGCTATCCGACGAACGACAGAGAAGATCTTGGTAAATTGAAAGCTAAGGGTGATATTGGAATCTTCATTGGTTACTCAGAAACTTCGAGGGCATACAGGGTGTATAATAGGAGATTGAGAAGGATAATGGAGACGATGAATGTCAAGTTTGATGAGATTTCACAAATGGCTTCTGAGAGACTCACTCTAGAACCCGCGCTTAATCCAATGGCTTCTAATCAATCCGGATTAGGACCCGAACATAACAGAAAGACTTCTGGACATATCAGTTCAGGACTCGTACCTAATGGAGCTCAGTCAACTACACCAGATAAACCGACAAGTCAAGAACTGGAAAACTTCTTCGAGTTCATGTTTGATGAATATTATGGTGGAAATTCGACAAATGCATCTAAACAACATTCCGCTGCACCCGCTCAACATCAACAACCACCACCACCACAAACACAAGATGCATCTACAACAGTCGAAACTCAAGCACCAACTCCCTCAACAACATCATCAACATCTACTCCAGCATCTCCAGTGATTGAAACTGTTCTACCAAGAGTTGATGAGCAAAACCAAATTTCAACTTTTCAAGGAGAATCTTCACAACAAAATGCTACGTTAGACGAAGAAGAAGAAGTTTTTGAAAACCCGTTTGCTTCTGAATCTGAATCATCTTCTTCGAGGTTACATGAACCATCTAACACGCATATGTTGAATTCAAGGTACCCTTCTACACTCAAATGGACTAAAGACCATCCAATCGAACATGTCATTGGTGAACCATCCAGGCTAGTTCAGACGAGGAGACAACTTGCCACCGATCTCGAATTGTGCATCTATATATGTGCATTAAGTTTGAAAGAATCTAAGAACATTCGAGAGGCAATGGCAGAATACCCGTGGATTGAAGCGATGCAGGATGAAATTCTTTCATACAATTTACACGATTGTTGGGAACTTGTACCTCGACCACTTGAGAAACGTATTTTTGATCATAAATGGTTGTGGAAGAATAAATTAGATGAAGAAATGACTGTAATCCGCAACAAAGCTCATCTCGTGGCTAAAGGATATCCGCAAGAAGAAGGGATAGATTTCGAAGAATCATTCGCGCCCGTTGCTAGACTTGAAGCAGTCAGGATTTTCTTAGCTTATGCCGCTCACAAAAACATCACCGTCTATCAGATGGACATTAAGACTGTGTTCTTGAATGGAACTTTAAAAGAGGAAGTGTATGTGACGCAGCCAGAGGGATTCGTCGACAAAGAACATCCAGACTACGTCTACAAGCTTAAGAAAGCCATTTATGGTTTGAAACAGGCTCCAAGGGCGTGGTATGACGAACTGTCTTCTTTCTTGCTGAAAAACAAATTCACCACAGGAACGGTTGATAAAACTTTGTTTACTAAAAAACACAAAGATGACATCTTAATTGTTCAAATTTATGTCGATGACATCATCTTTGGATCAACCAATCCTAATCTTTCAAAACAATTTGAAAATCTCATGAAAAGCAAATTTCAAATATCCATGATGGGGGAACTAAAATTCTTTCTTGGTTTACAAGTACATCAGTCCCCTAGTGGTATCTTTATCAATCAAGCTAAATATACAATTGAGATTTTAAAGAAACATGGCATGGAAGATTGTGACTCTGTTGGTACTCCAATGGTCACTTCACCGAAAATTGGTGCTGATTTATTCGGGAAACCCATAGATCCGAAGAAATATCGGAGTATGATTGGTTCTCTCATGTACTTAACTGCTAGTCGACCAGATATACAATTTGCTGTTTGTCTCTTCGCACGGTTTCAGGCAAGGCCTACCGAACTTCACCTCAAAGAGGTTAAACGGATCTTTCGGTATCTTCGAAGAACCGTTAACATGGGACTTTGGTATCCGAAGGATTCTTGGTTTAATCTAACAGCATTTTCAGATGCCGACCATGCAGGTGATCAAGTTACAGCAAAAAGTACATCAGGCGGAGCACAATTTTTGGGTGAAAAACTGGTCAGCTGGTCGTCTAAGAAACATGATTGCACCGCACTATCAACTGCGGAAGCCGAGTATGTGTCTCTATCTGCGTGTTGTGCCCAAGTTCTATGGATGCGGACACAGCTCACAGATTATGGTTTTCATTTCGATCACATTCCTATGTACTGTGACTCGAAAAGTGCCATAGCCATCTCGTGCAACCCCGTGCATCATTCTAAGACGAAGCATATTAGAGTCCGCTACCACTTCATAAAAGAGCACGTAGAAGAGGGTTAAATACTATTGAAAAAAGAAAATACAAAATTTGAAAAACCAACAAAAACAAAATAAAAAATAGAAAATTTTCAAAAACACAAAAACAATATAAAATCTAAAAATCCAAAAATATTCTTCTCACGACATGTCTCTCGTATAATCGATATTATGTACGTTTCTAGAAATGCCATTCAATAATGACACGGATATGTACATATGCTTGAGCGAGAGTTCATTTAAATGTTTTCTAAAACATGTCGTTTCTCTCAAATTTCTTCACAATGGCTTTCGTATACTTCAGTACGAAACCCGGACCCGAATGATGACTTCTGATTATTTCAGATCAGGACTCGAACGTTCAAAACCGAAACTCTTTTCAAAAAGTTCGAGTATAAACAAACGAAAAGATTTCAAGCAAAAAACTCGTTTTCACAAAATGACTTGTGTACATTTCAGTACATAACTCGTATTTCAAAGAAAAAACTCCCTCTAAATCCATTAAAATTGATTTTAAACTTTATGATTAAACAATATGCTTTCTTTGAGGGGGAGTATAAAAATCAAAAAGAAAATGTTCCAATTTCATGCGAAAAAGTCCGTCTTTCTCTCCAAATGCTTTTATTTAATCAGTTGATATCAAAAATATCACGGTATGCTATTTTTGAGGGGGAGAAGACGTGATTAAATGTGATCAAAAATGTTCAAAAGTTGTGGCAGAATCTCGAGCTCGTAAGTAAAGACATAAAAGTCTTATACTAGACTCAGAATTGACTCTCGAATTAAACAAAAATGTTAGCATTCGAAAGGATTTATCCAAGTAGAAAAGTACCATTTCGAGAAGATTTTATTAGATGTTTACTATGACGGGTCTAACTTCCTTCTTAGGAATGTTAACAACATCAAGTTAGTTATTAGGGCTAGTTGTCACCTAAAAGCTGATAATGGATCTCTTTAACTAGTGACGTAAACGTGTCTCGAAAAGGATTTGTCTAAGTAGAATGTACCAATTCGAGAAACTTTCTTTGGACTTGACCAGGCCGGGTAATAATTTCAAGCTAGTCTAACTAGTGATGTAAACGTGTCTCGAATCGGTCTTGTTCACTGAAAGTGGATCAATTCAAAAGTGCAAACTCCTCCCGCATGTGCAAATCTCTTATAAAATTGCATGAGCACATGTGAAAGGGGAGTCCTTCAAAAGAAATCAAAACTCTCAAAGTGTTAACTAAAATATGTCTTATCATAAACACTTTGGGAAGATTTTCAAACAAATGGTTTATGGCAACAATAGGATAGTCATGGTGATATAAGGTGACTAAGGTTAGGAAAAACAGTCCTATGATCCGCCAGAGCCGGAGGGATCTACCCAAGGACAATTCCAATAGATAGAATTAGAAGTCCTTAGGTATGATTAAAAGAATGAGTAAAGAATGAAAGGGAAAGAAGGGGTTGAAGAATTAAAAAGAAATGAAATGAGAAAGGGTGAAAAGAAATGAGCCCTCCATATGTTCAACCATAGGTCAGACACCGGGTTCAATTCATTTGCTACTGATTGTTACTAAGGTGACATCGGTATTGAAGACAAGACGTCATGGACCCAGTGACGCACTGCACTTAAACCTTCTAGCCACTCGGGTATCTCTCAAAAGATACTTGTTTCATTCTCACGGAGAACCCTGCATAATCTATTGACCACTCATTCCGAGTGTGTTGATATTGAAAAGGAGGTACTCTGCTCCATTCCTCCGATGACTAAATGTGCACTTATTGAGTCTAGAGCCAAGAGATTCATCAAAAGATCTCATAGGAACACACGATATTATTACACTGGTTGTTCTACATCAATGGACGCCAGATGTAAACTTTAGAGTCCTACGCAGGTCTTAGCAATCTGCCAGAACGTTTATGAGAGAATTTACTTATGTACTTCTCAATGATTGAACGGAAACTCCTGCCAGGGTCAACATCAAACAGCCCTGACAGCAGGTCACTTCGGTAATCTCTTGTGGGTTACGCTTAGTGTTTTCGGTGGATTCCAAACGGTCTACAGTCGTGGGGTGATCTCCAGCGACTCACCTAATCGTGGGTGTACTTCGGTATGTCTGTGTAAGCTCTTTCGAGGGTATCCGATTAGGAACGGCCATGGTAAGGGTTGGAGAAAGTCTTCACAATATGCTGTTGACGATCTCTAATTCCGAACCTGTAAGTACCGGATGTTTTATTGCTAACAAGTTTATGCAGGTACAACCACCACACACTAGTTTCCACATGCTCATACATACATCTCAAAGTCAAAGGAAAGTTCTCACTAAGATCAAAGGAAAGCAACAGTCAAAGAAAGATTCTACGCCAAAAAGAAGAATCTACAAAGTTAAGTGACAAAGATCAAAGTGAAAGAACCGCGACAACAAATATATCTATGGCAAAGACTAAAGATGTATGAGCATGTTGGAAAGGCGACTAACCTACAAAGACGAAGTAGTGACATAAGGCAGATGAATCCACCACAACAACAAAGAACAAAGAAAAGTGTTATTCATCAAAGATCACAAAGCATGAAGGAACAAAGACTAAAAGACTATTCTACAACGACACACAAAGTTCAACAACAAAGATGACAAAGACCAAATCACATGGAGCGTCATTCGAACGACCATCCCTTAGGGGGAGATTGTTAGCATTTAAATTTTATAGAAAAAGTGATGGTCGGTCTCATATGTAATATAGTATGTCGTGTAGGTAGAATTAGTCATTGGGCCTTGGACTAGTTAAGCTAATATGTTATAAGTTAAGATTTAAGTATAAAACCAAGTCCAAGCCCAAGCCCATCAAAGCCTTTAGGTTATCCACGAATTGTACTATATATACACCTCAAACTCTCATTTGAGGGGTGTGCTTGTATGTGTTTTATGTGTGTTTTTCTCTAATAAAAGTTCTATTCCATACGCCTCATATTATACATCAAGTCACCATCTTTCTCATCTCTTTTCTACATATTATACGTGATTAAGATTGATAAAGTTGTGATTCTTTACGTTATTAACAAGAAATAAAGCGGTCCCAAATATATCAGAGTCATCTATGACCATTCCATGCCCTGCCAAAGCCTCCAATAGCAAGCTATCGCTTTAAACCTGAAAATACATGCTAAAGTGTCAACACGAGGTTGGTGAGTTCATAGGTTTATATAAATAGCAATTCAGTGTAAAAGAAATGTGAGTTCGGTAAAAGCTTGGTGACCATTGTGTTGTGTACAATGTCATAAAATGGGGTTCACTTTCAAGTAAATGCAGTAATCTGGACCACAAGGTTAAACGTTTGCTTGACCGTTACATTCGGTTATGATCACATATGAGCTGACCGTTACATTCAGTCACGTATGTACATAGCAAGCTGGCCAGTTCATTTGCCAGGTTGGCCAGTTCATTTGCCAGGTTGGCCAGTTCATTTGGCTTAGCCGGTTCATTTGGTTATGCAGGTATAATCGTTTAAAGTACTTGTGTCCGTATGTAAAGTAGTCACGTGTGTAACAGATAAACACAGAATGCATTCAATTAACCAAATCAAGTATTCAGTCAAACAACAAAGTTTACGTAAACAATTCACGTGTCCAAGTAAACAAGCATTGAGTTTAGTTAAAAACGAGCATGTATTCTCCCCCGAAACAGTTATAAAACGAGTAAAAATAGGGGGTCATGAACTCACATATTCATTTCAAGCTCTTGTGTCCATAGTATAATAATCCAGTTTGTAACGATAAATCAAGTCATGCGGTTGAATAACCGAACAAGTAATTTAGCAAGAACATAAAGTTTTCAAGTAAGCAATTCATTGTTTAAGTAATGCAAATACTAGATTTAGTAAAACGAGCATGTATTCTCCCCCAAAACAGTTGTAAAACGAGTAAAACAGGGGGTATGAACTCACCTCAATGTGAAGCAACGCAGAATATCACAACTGACACAACTGGCATCTAGAGCATATCACAACGGTATCAAGAGATATAGGCTCAACGGTACGAGATCGGCACAACCTAATAAGTATGCGGTTATCTCAGAATACGTCTCGTAAAATAAAAGTGTTTTCAGAAAACAAGCGTCTAAGTTTTCATGCTTTAAGTATTTGACTCATTTGCAAAGGTTTTTATGCTTTACCAAGTGCTCGTGTATTTTTTGCTTGTTGTGTGGTACGTACATCTCAAAAGTGGTTTATTAGAAAGGCTCTTGGTGATGGCTCAT